>ML251725.1:1548-37402 GCA_005239495.1 Nicotiana undulata | reverse complement strand
TAGTCCTCAATGGTGTACAATAGAAAATGACAGACACGGGCTCCCATCTACAATCTCTCAACAAGGATAAACATATAAGTGAGTCACAAAATTACAAAGCTCGCCCATAAGCGGAGCATAATAGGAGGGCTCATCTCAATATTCAGATCTGAATCCAACTAAGGGGAATTATTATAACGAATCAGGATCGTACTTGTAACGACACCATCTAGTGCATTGGCCTCAGCCAAATCATAGCGATTATAACAACGGATCGGGCCTCCACCTCTTAGGCGCCCACTGCCCGTATGCCCTCCACCTCTAGCTGAATGTTCATGTGGAGTATTAACTGGGGTAAAGCTTGTAGCTTGATTGTTGTGATGAAATCCACCCCTCTCAAGTCTGGGACAATCTCTCATGATATGCCTAGTATCACCACACTCATAACAACCCCTCTGAGGTCGCGGCTGCTCGTACTAAGTCTGTGCAGGATAACTGGAATAACCACTGTAAGACTTCCGGGTTGGTGGTGTACTATAAGAACTTACTGGAGCACCCCGAGTATTCTGAAATTGTTTTCATGACCTAGCAGATACTGAAATGTAGAATTATTAAGGACGCTGGAATACCGCAAGTCTCAGCATCATCCCATACAAATCTCAGTTCTTAATCATATACAAGCTTTGGAGAACCTTTCAATACCACATATATACATCTCAGGCCCAAACTGATATAACACATAACCCCACAATCTGATCGTTGACAGTGAACTCCCTTCACGAAATGGAAATTCCATACGGACCACATAGTCCGTAATACCACCAACTATCTTCAGATCTACATCCATCTCGTGACCCTACCACGATTGTGACGATTAGGCAACCAACTAAACCTTCTTAAGATCGTACTTATCAACCAGATGTCAGAACTTGCTACAACCCTATGTGCACAACTGAATGTTCACTCAATACTTCCATATCCTTGATCGGGATGACACGTTGAGACCATGGTTGAGGATCCATATCTCCCTTGTAACCCCTCTGTATTATCACGAACCATTGGCGCATAGTTGATCCCGAGTGTGCAATTTCATATACGAGCGAATGTGAAGTAACGTAAGGTATATGCTTCAAGCTTAATAAATGTCGCACGATAAGAAATGAAAGAAGTGGAAATTTCCTAACAGTTCTGTAGCCTCTCGAAGATAAGTACAGACGTCTCCGTACTGATCCGCAAGACTCTACTAAACTCGCTTATGAATCCTAGCACCTATGAACCTAGAGCTCTGATACCAACTTGTCACGACCCAAATTTTCCCTCCTTTGGGTATCGTGATGGCACCTAGTCCTAGAGACTAGGTAAGCCTAACAGTTAATAATAACAACAATAAGTAAAGGAACACTAACAGTCTAGATATAAAAACCTTGACCGAATTTACAATGTTTTCCCAAAACCGGTAATACAAGTCATAAGCTCTACGAATTTCCTACGACTTCTAAATACAACTGTTTTGGAAATAAATATGACAGTGTATGAATAATAATACAAGGAAGGTGACTCCGAAGCCTGCGAACGCAGCAACAGGTTACCTTGAGTCTCCTCAGCAATCATCCGCGCAGTTACTAACAATCAAAACCTGGATCTGTGCAAACAAAAATGCACAGAAGAGTAGTATGAGCACACCACAGCGGTGCCCAGTAAGTATCAAGACTAACCTCGGTGGAGTAGTGACGAGGACTAGTCAAGACACCACTGGTCTACAAAAATAATTAACATGAATATAGAAGTAACCGAACACTACATCTATCTAAGAATTTACACGATAATTTACAACAATGACAATATAATGCGGAAGGAAAATTACAAAAAAGTAACCACGAAACAACATAAATTACACAGGAAGATGGATGGCAAAACATTCCAAACCCGAAGAAAACACAATGCAATAGAGAACCCCACAACTCAACTCTGCATCTATTTATTCACATCGAGCCTTAGCCATTAAATTCCATAAACTGGTGGGAACCCTTAAACAACAGATCATATGAAAAGCTTTACTAATAAAATCATTTTTATGTAGAAATATTTCCTTTGAAAACATACTTTCTCCAAAATATATATAAGTATATGTACTAGAGAGGGTTACGTAAAACATAGTTTTCTTTCAAATTACGAAGTTTCCAAAGGTACTCTCCAAATAAAGACTTCCAAGTATCATCTTATGCAACACTAGTGCTTTTCAAATATACTTTCGATCTAAAAGTCTTCAGATATAATCATTTCGAAAACCATAACTTTTCAATAATATCTTTTCAGAAAAACNAAATATCCGGATTTAAACAACGAAATATTAACTCTTAAACAAATGCGGTAGATATCAAACAAGAACACGAAAAAGTATAATGCAAAGACAAGTGCACGGCATGTCCCCTCGTGCTAAAGTAAGGCACGGAATGTCCCCTCGCGCATAAATAAATAAATGAACACTCGGCACGGAATGTCCCCTCGTGCGATAAATAATATACAATCGGCACGGCATGTCCCCTCATGCGATAAATAATAAGCAATCGGCACGGAATGTCCCCTCGTGCGATAAATAATAAACAATCGGCACGGCATGTCCCCTCATGCGATAAATAATAAACAATCGGCACGGAATGTCCCCTCGTGCGATAAATAATAAACAGTCGGCACAGCATGTCCCCTCGTGCGATAAATAATAAACAATCAGCACGGAATGTCCCCTTGTGCGATAAATAATAAACAATCGGCACGGCATGTCCCCTCGTGCGATAACCTCACGATCACTCGGAACGGCATGTCCCCTCGTGCATAGATAAATAACTACACAACAAATCGACGAAACACATCAACTATAGGAACCATAAATCACAATGTCCCAGCAAGGGAATCAAAAATGAAACCAATACCATAACAGCAAAGCAATAATAGAAAACAACCACCCCGGCAAGGGAGTCAACAATGAAAAACAATACCATCCCGGCAAGGGAAAAACAGCTATAACCAAACTCGCCTAAGCAATTAACTTTACGGAATAAAACTCAGCTCAAACGAAGGCCCAGTAATAGGCAACATCAAGAAAACATCAGCAACAAAATTATTCATCAATTAGACCCAAGTAGCTCATAAGAGAAAAAGACATATATATCACAATGTAAGACTCATGGGCATGCTTGACTCTAACGAACGACTGTTCTAACTACGACTAAACGACTATAAAGCTAGATAACACTAATATAGTCAATTGAGCAGTTTTAGAAAGAAAATATAGCATGGAGGTGAGAGCAGTAAAATATTCGATTAAGTCAATTAAGATCATATAGCCAACGAAGGAATCCAAAAGCAAGTAATTCTAATTTAAGCAGGGAAGGATGAAGTAAACAACCAAGGATTCAATTATAACAATTACAACTCATACACAGGTAACATAAGGACCTACGAATCCTAAAAGGTCAATCTATTAGCAAATAAGTTCGAGTACACACTCGTCACCTCGCATACACGGACTACAGTCAACAAAGAAGACTCAACCCTAAGGGGGAGTTCCCCCACACAAGGTTAGGCAAGATACTTACTTCGTTTCGCAACCAAATTCAAGGTTTCCAATAAACCTTCACCTCGCAAATTCGTGTCCAAAAGCTTCAAATCTAATCACAAACAATTCAATATACTCAATACGAATCTTAGGAATTAATTCCATATAAAATTACTAATATTCTGGATTAAAATCTGAAATTTATTTTAAAATCGACGGCGGGACCCATGTTTTGAATCCCAGAAAAACTCACGAAATACGAACACCCGTTCCGGTACAAGCTCAACCATACAAAAATTATCGAATTCCGGCATCGGATGACCTTGCAAATCCTAAATTAATGTTTTGAAGATTTCTACCATTTTCAACCCAATCTTTACCTATTTAAATTCAACAATCTTCCCACAACCTTATTGTTACAAGCATGTATAACTAATACTTTCACACCCAAGAATCATTCTCCTAATCCCCCATCTTTACCAAAAAATCGAAATTAAGGACTAGGGTATGGAATCCTTACCTCTTGGATGAAGATTTTGTGATTGGGTTCCTTGATTCTTGAAGATTGATGCAAGATTGGATGGCTTGAATGTTGGGTTTCCTCCTTATCTCTCTAAAATGCTCTCATCTCTCTCTAGAATGCTCAGAAAATCACCCCAAAATAAACCCCAAAGCCTATTTATAAAAATGGGGTCGGGTTATGAAAATAGGAAGATTCAGCCTCCGAAACAAGGTCTGCGATCGCATAATGCGTCACAGAATGAGTATGCGGACCGCATACGCGTCGCATAACTCGGTGCCCAAAACTGGGCAGTTCTGGAGCACTCTGCGACCATTTTTGCGGTCGCATATCAAGTTTTTCCCCCTTTCTTTTCTTCTTTTTTCTCTCTCCTTTTGTTTGTGCTTCCACCCGGGCTTTTCATTCTGTTTTATAGAGACCTGGGGAAATTCTATATAATAATAAATGTAGAAAGGTGAGGGTGAGGTACTTTCCCCGGCATACGGAAAGAAAATCCAGGACGACGGCTTTCAAAAGACGAGTAAGGGACGGGGAGAGGGAGGCTCTCGAAACCAAACGAGACTAGAATGCGGACCGCATACTTGATATGCGATCGCATTATCACTCCCACAGGAACGCCTTTTTCCAGCTTTTGGTAATTTGATCATAACTTTATGTAGGAATGTTCAAATGATGAACGGTTTGAAGAGTTGGAAACTAGACTCAAAGAGCTTTAATTTTATAGGTTATAAACCATATAATTCTTCATATATTGAGAGATATGCTCGTCCAAAGTAGGGTCTTGTGCGCATTCTCTTGGAATTTTAGTCTTTGATGCAATTTTCCAACTTGGCTTGTACTTAGAACTTTCCTTAGACCCCATATATCTTATAATATTCCTCGTACACTTATTATAATATTCAATTGGTATCCATCATATTAATCGACCTCGTCCGCACATAAAATATTATAATTATAACGCGTCAACTTTCTAATTTCTCCAAAATTCGCCGAATTGTTCTACGGACTAACAAATCCAAATCCGAACATACGCCTAAGTCAGAAAGCATCGTACGAAGCTATTAACATCATGGAACCTCCATTTCGAGGTCTCTCAAAAGTCAACTCTCTGGTCAACTCTTTCTATTTAAGCTTCGAAGTGAGAATTTTTCTTTAATTTAAATTCCGAATCTTACGAAAACTAAACTTGACCACACACGCGAGTCATAATACATATTGCGAAGCTACTCAAGTCCTTAAGTCACTGAACGGAGCATAAATTCTTAAAATGACAAGCCGGGTCATTACATTATTACAGACCATTGTTGCATAAATTACACAAAGGAATAAGAAAATTAAGAAGTTACACTATAGAGAGCCTAACAGTAGGCCCAAGTACCAGATCCAACATGCCATATGCCAAGACCTCTTGTAACCCAGGTGTGTCAGAGTTCCTAAGGATCTCAGGGGATCCCAGGTACTGCTCACACCCAAGTTCCCTAGCCAGAAATGAGTAAGTGAAGTGTTGAATGCCAGCCTTGTGTGTCAGAGTTCAATGGGTACTCAGGGGTCCCCAAGGCAGTGCTCACATGAAGGAGACATAACCTAAAGTCTAAGAGTAGTGAGATGTGCTTGTAGTTTGAAAAGAGTTGAATTTGAAAGTAGTTTGAAGCATCAGTTCTAAAATATAACTTCAGAGGACAATGTAAGAGTTTATGAAAACCAGTTTACAAAAGGAAAGAAGCAGGACAACCACAACTCAGCAGATATGCAGAGTTCAAGAAGCAAACACAAACAGGGAAAGGGAGTTAGGAACAAATAATTCTTATGATAGCAATAGAATAGAGTTACAGGTTTTCAAATAATTATAACATAGTTATCAAAAAGCATCACATATTATGGATTAGGATTAGTATCATGTAACATTTAGACATCAGGGGTGCATGCTTATAGTATTGAAAGTCAGACAAATGATGCAAACAAATAAGGAAATACTAGTCATGCTGAGACAAGAAACAGTGATCATAGGACAAGAACAAGTATAGGATTCAAGCAGAGTCATAGTGAATCACATAAGGGGAGCAAGAAGCATACTAGACTAAAGTGAAAAGGAAAATAACAGAGACATGCTAGTTGCATGGTTGACAATAGAACCATAAGTAGAAGCGCAAAAGGAATAACATGTATATTAGCAGGAATTGAAACATATTGTGTTGGGGTACTGTAAACTTAAATTAGGGACATACCAGTCAAGGGGTATAGAATAGCAAAATGCAGGGAGATGGTGCAGCAAATAGTGGTATGCATAACAAAAGAACAGCAACAAGATAGTAGTGCACAAAAGCAAGAGAGAGCAACAAGGATTACTCAGTCTTGGCGTTTAGCCGACTGAGTAGTCAATAACCAATGTAAAGAGCAAGAAAGGATGTTTATAGAAACAAAGAGGATTCACAACAATGTTAATGTTCTGAGTTTGAGTATGCTTTAGTGATATGCAATGTAAAAATGTGTGTTTTGATATCAATGTTCTCAGTATCTCAGTGTGTTCTATGCAAAGAGAGAAGGCAGAGTATATATAGTTTTGAAAACGAGCAGTAACATAAGGTAAGGAATAATAGTTTAACATAATTATAGAAGTAATATTCAGTCATAATCAATCAAAGGCCTAGACTCCCTTTAATTAGGGAGTCACAATTCAAACGGCACAATTAGGACTAAATAAGGAAAAGAATCAATGTATAAACTGACCATTTACCATAACAGGAGCAGTAAAGCATATAGCAAGTAGTTAAGTCTAGGTACATAGCACAATAACTAGGGAGGGTATATGTCAAACAAATCAGTAGCATATTCGTGTCCATAAATAGGGCATAGTACAATCTAGTTATAGAAATTAGTCACAGGAATCAAGAATGGAATTATAAATCAAAGGGCTTAACAAAAGTATCACACAAACAAGGAAACAATTCAAAAACAAGTACGGAATTACAAGGAAAATACACAAAGTCACTATTTAGGGAAAACATCACAGGTCTAAGGAGTTTACCCAAAAATCAGTATAAATCATTATGTGAACAATCGATAGAGCAAATAGTCAAACTTACTAGACGTTTAAACAACAGGTATTGAACAGAATCAGAGAAGCCCTAAGCAACAATTTAGAGAATCAGCAGGAGATAGCAACGAATTAAAGCGAGAATCACAAAGAACGCACATATAGTTTCATAGAAAACGAATACACATAGTCATGCAATAAAAGACAACCTAGAAAATTAGGTTTTTTTTAGCATAGTAGTTCAGACAACAGGAAAGCATGAGAAAAATCGCTTAAACATGGTAGAGATTGCTAAAAATCAAAAGAAGAATTGCTTTGAAAACAAGGTTAAGAAACCCTAAACTTCGAAATCGTTAAAAATGGAATTTTCCAGAGAAAAATATAGAAAAGTTTCATAATACTGTAGATCTATAATAGATCTTAAAGAAAAGGTCAAAATACAGAAGGTTAGGGTTTCGTGGAACCGAAAGGAGAGGGAAAACCTCATAGATGGCACTGGCTTAAGCCGAAATGGCTGTGAATCTTACTCAGACGGCCGGGGAGGCCGGAAAAGTGGCAACGTACCATGGGAAGGCAAGAGAACCGCTCCAAGCTCGCCTGAGGACCCTAGGGCATCACTGGACGGGTGAGAGGTAGGTGGATAACCATGAAATGATAAAGACCCAAGGTTTCCGGTGAGAAGCTGGCCGGAGAAGATGAACGGAACCCATCGGAGGAGAGAGGTCAAGGAAACTTCTCGGAGGGAACTAGAGAGTCTCAGAGAGATAGTGAGAGGAATCATATCGAAAGAAAATGAGACGGAAAATGGGGGGTTAGGTTAGAGTTAAATTAGGAAGGTTTCGTTTGGACCGTTGATCAAATTTGATCAACGGTCGAGATCTAGTCTTAGGTGGGTCGGGTATGAATTGGTTTGGGCTGGGTATGAATTGGGTTATTGCAATCTGATGGGTTGGGGTTTGAATTTTGGCTAGTATTTAAATAAAAATAGGCCAAAAATGTTAAATACCCAATTTAAGTAGAACAATGATTAATTAAAATAGCTAATAATTGTATAAAATGAGATTAAGACCAAATAGGTGAAATTACAGTAATTAAATAATATTAAAATGTAAAAATGCATATGTTTTTGAATTAAAACAACGCAAAGTATTCAATTGGGCTATAATTGTAAAATTATTGTAATTAGAATTAAATGAGACCCAATTGGTTAATTTGTGAAATGATTTAGTCCTAATGAACAGGAAAATGGTTAAAAGTAGCATACCAAGCTGGGAACATTTTTGAAATTATTTACATTGTAATTTGTGAATAATTATTAAGATATGAAATATTAAATAAACATGAAAATAACTTAATAGAATATGGAAAAAATAGGGAAAAATATTCATCATTACAAAGAGTGATTTTGAAAGCTTATCTGGAAGTTTGCAAATAATTTGAGGAAAAATTGGGTATCAACAGCTGCCCCTCTTTACCCCGGGAAGGATGAAAGAGTTGTCGGATAAAGATATGATGGCCATTTTTTATCGAGAGAAAAACTGTGGGGTAGAATTAGGGCGCACCCTGGCTTCCGAGCTACCAACATATCCTTGGTTTTACAGGAATTAGGCCGTATGTAGTTCCGGAATCATCGAATAAATATACCGGTGATATTTCACAAGAACAGACGCAAGGTGCGAGGTAAGGTAAAGTTGGAAGGTCTTACGGGATTGTATCGGAGAACTGGAGCGGTCCGCTCCTGCCTGGTTGGATGTTCCATCCGAATTACCTGCAAGTGAATAACAAGCATATATCGTGCATAATATAAATATGATGCAAGTTCCTGTTGGACTATGAATGATGTCTTTGGACAATTTAGGATGATGTCCTTAGACCATGATGTCTTGGGCCATGAATCGCTTGGTGCGGGATTCACAGGCTATGAAATGATGTTCTCGGACCATGAGGATGGTGCTTCCGAACCATGGTGCCTTTGAATAATGATATGCAGGTTGAATGAAAGAGATCCTCAGGCCATGAAATGATGTTCTCGGGCCATGAAGATGGTGCCTCTGAACGATGACGCCTTTGGACAAGTTGGCGATATTTCAGCCCATGAAAAATGCAGTAGTATGATTCTAACAACACAGAGTTTAGTCTTGCGATTTGCGAAAGAAAAGAGGGGCAGAGCTTAGCCCGAAAGAAAGCATAAATAAATAATTTCACGAAAGGTGATTGCTTTGAAAGGTATATAGGAGCTTTATGCAATGAAATAAAATGCAGGGGAGGTAGCGTGGAACCACGGAAGGTAGAATAGTAGCCTTATGCAGTGCAAGAAACAAAATGCAAGGGAGGTAGCGTGGAACCTCGGAAGGCACAATAGTAACCTTATGCAATGCAGGAAATAAAATGCAAGGGAGGTAGCGTGGAACCTCGAAAGGCAGAATGGTAGCCTTATGCAATGCAGGAAATAAAGTGCAGGGAAGGTAGCGTGGAACCTCGGGAGGCAGAATGGTAGCCTTATGCAATGCAGGGAATAAAAATGCAGGAGGGGGGGAGGTAGCGTGGAACCTCGGAAGGCAGAATGGTAGCCTTATAAAATGCAGGAAATAAAAATGCAAGGGGAGGTAGCGTGGAACCTCAGAAGGCAGAATAGCCTTATGCAGTGCGGGAAAATAAAATGACAATAAAAGTTCTTAGCTGATGATAAACTGCGGTGATACGATTGTGGTGAATAAGCGCTATTTACGATGATAGTAAATGTCAGCATGTGCGACGATTTTGAGAGCGCCTTTTGAGAGATATACGTCCTGCGGAGATAATAATATGTTTTGGGCTTTTGTCGTCTTCGTGCTTGCATCCAAAGAAAAATCGTGAGTTCTGTAAAGGGGAGGGTTAATTCGCATTTCCCGCTGGCTTGGCTTGTCTCCTTGATAATGATCACCCTGTTTGTATCATAGGGGTAGCGTTGCTAAACAAGCTGTTTTGAGAAGTAAATATGCATGGTTTTATAAAAAATATGATATAACATAAAATTGAAAAAATAACTCTCTTTGGATGAACCGACGACCATGACGAGATTCGAGACATTGCAACCTCTCTTGCTATGGTACTTTGAGGGTCCTCCTCAAAATTCTGCCCCAATTTGATAGGTGAATGCTTCTGACTGTTGCTTGTGCGGCGCTCGGCTGAACTTGATTCGGAATTATGAGGTCCCTCCTCAAAATTCTGCCCCAGTTTCCATTCGTGGGGGAGATGAAAAGTTTATTAAAATGTGACTGAACCCATAGGGCTACCTACGTATCCCCTCTTAAATAGGAATCAGGTCAGGCGTAGTTCAAATTACAACATTGATAAAACATAAAGAGTTACACATACTATCGCTTGACTACATCTGAGTTGATTGGCTTTGACCAGATTTCTCCATCCATTTCTGCAAGTATGAGCGCTCCTCCTGTCAGCACTCGGTGAACCATGTACGAGCCTTGCCAATTGGGAGAGAATTTCCCTTTTGCTTCGTCTTGATGAGGAAAGATTTTCTTTAACACCAGTTTCCCTGGTGTGAACTGTCTCGGCTTGACTCTTTGGTTGAAGGCTCTAGTCATCCTGTTCTGATATAATTGGCCATGACAGACTGTGTTCATTATCTTTCCTTCTATGAGGGCTAGCTGTTTATAACGGCTCCTTACCCATTCTGCATCGCTGAGCTCAGCTTCTTGTATGATTCTCAGAGATGGAATCTCAACCTCGGCGGGAATAATAGCCTCTGTGCCATATACTAAAATATAAGGAGTTGACCCAGTTGATGTGCGAACCGTGGTGCGGTATCCCAATAAGGCGAATGACAGCTTCTCATGCCACTGCTTGTGCTTCTCTATCATCTTTATCTGTATTTTCTTGATGTTCTTGTTGGCAGCCTCAACGGCTCCATTCATTTGAGGTCTGTACGCTGTAGAATTCTTGTGTTTGATCTTGAAGGCTTCACACATTGCTTTCATCAGGTCACTGTTTAGATTAGAACCATTGTCGGTGATGATTGACTCTGGAACTCTGAACCGACAAACAATGTGGTAGCAGACGAAATCAACTACCACTTTTTTGGTAACTGCTTTGTAGGATGCTGCTTCAACCCATTTAGTGAAGTAATCAATGGCGACCAGAATAAACTTGTGTCCGTTGGAGGCGGCAGGTTTGATTGGCCAAATAACATCCATGCCCCAAGCGGCGAACGGCCACGACAAACTTGTTACATTAAGCTCACTGGGAGGTACCTTTATCATATCCCCATGTATCTGGCATCGGTGGCATTTTCGGACATACTGGATGCAATCCGTTTCCATGGTCATCTAGAAATATCTGGACCGAAGTATCTTCTTTGCTAGAACAAACTCGTTCATATGAGGACCGCATGTACCCGCATGTATTTCCTCCAGCAGTTTTGTTGCTTCTCTTGCTTCGACACACCTTAGCAAACCCAAATCAGGAGTCCTCCTGTACAGGATTCCTCCACTGTGAAAGAAATTGTTTGACAACCTTCGTAGTGTGCGTTTCTGAGTAGCGTTTGCAGGCTCTGCTCTAGATATTCTCCCTTTGCCAAGTACTCCTTAATATCATGAAACCAAGGCTTTCCGTATGCTTCTTCTTCAACATGGGCGCAGTAGGCTGGCTGATTGTGGATCCCCACCGGGATAGGATCAATGAAGTTCTTGTCTGGATGCTGGATCATAGATGACAAGGTAGCCAGTGCGTCGGCGAACTCATTCTGGATTCTGGGGATGTGCCGGAATTTTATCTTAGTGAACCTCTTTCTCAATTCCTGTACACGATGTAGATATGGCAATATCTTGGAATTCTTGGTCGCCCATTCTCCTTGGACTTGGTGTATCAATAAATCTGAGTCACCAATTATTAGTAACTCCTGAACGTTCATGTCGATGGACATGTTGAGCCCCAAGATGCAGGCCTCATATTCAGCCATATTGTTGGTGTAGGGAAATTTGAGTTTTGCGGATACCGGATAATGTTGACCGATTTCTGATATCAGGACTGCCCCAATACCGATCCCTTTGAAGTTTGCTGCTCCATCAAAGAACATCCTCCAACCGTCGTAGGATTCTGCAATGTCTTCTCCTACGAATGATACTTCTTCATCGGGAAAATACGTTTCCAATGGTTCGTATTTTTCATCCACATGATTTTCAGCAAGATGATCTGCTAGTTCTTGTCCTTTGACCGCCTTCTGAGTTACGTAAATAATGTCAAACTCACTTAACAGGATCTGCCATTTGGCCAGTTTGCCGGTAGGCATAGGCTTCTGAAAGATGTATTTCAATGGATCCATCCTTGATATGAGGTACGTTGTATATGCACAGAAATAGTGCATCAGCTTCTGTGCAACCCAAGTCAGAGCGAAGCAAGTGCGTTCTAATAGAGAGTACCGGGCCTCATACGGAGTGAACTTCTTGCTGAGGTAGTAAATTGCTTGCTCCTTTCTTCCTGTCTCGTCATGCTGCCCAAGAACGCAACTGAAAGCTCCATCCAACACAGCAAGGTAGAGTAGCAAAGGTCTACCTGGCTCGGGTGGTACCAGGACTGGTGGTGTTGAGAGATACTCCTTGATTCTATCGAAGGCCTTTTGACAATCCTCGGTCCATTTGGTTGTAGCATCCTTTCTCAACATCTTGAAAATTTGTTCACAAATGACGATGGACTGGGCTATGAACCTGCTGATGTAATTGAGCCTCCCCATGAAACTCATAACATCCTTCTTCTTTTTTTGGTGGCAGAAATTCTTGGATGGCTTTGACCTTTGATGGATCCAGTTCTATTCCTCGGCGACTGACAATGAACCTCAGCAACTTGCCAGCAGAAACCCCGAATGCACACTTTGCAGGGTTAAGTTTCAAATTGTACTTCCTTAACCTGTTGAAGAATTTTCTCAAATCTTCCATATGGTCAGCGACCTTCTTTGATTTGATGATGATGTCGTCCACATATACCTCGATCTCCTTGTGAATCATATCATGAAATATAGTAGTCATACCCCTCATGTAGGTGGCCCCTGCATTCTTCAGACCGAATGGCATCATCTTGTAACAATACACTCCCCACGGCGTAATGAACGTTGTTTTCTCAGAATCTTCCTCATCCATTTAAATCTGATGGCAACAGGCAAAACAATCTACAAAGGACTGCAGCTCATGCTTGGCGCAGTTGCCAATTAGGATGTGAATATTCGGCAAGGGGAAGTCGTATTTCAGACTGGCCCGGTTGAGATCCCGGTAGTCGACGCAGACTCTGACCTTCCCATCCTTCTTTGGCACAGGCACAATGTTGGCTAACCATGTAGGATATTCGACCACCCGGAGAAGCTTGGCGTTGATCTTCTTGGTGACCTCTTCTTTGATTTTCCAGCTCATGTCAATTTTGAACTTCCTGAGCTTTTGCTTAACCGCTGGACATGTTGGATTGGTTGGCAGCTTGTGGGACACAATAGATATACTGAGGCCAGTCATGTCATCATATGACCAGGCGAATATGTCCTCATATTCTCTTAAGAATTTCGTATATTTCTCCTTTTCTGACAGCGATAGATGAATGCTGATGCGTGTTTCTCTGACGTTCTCTGCGTTTCCCAAGTTGACGACCTCAGTCTCGTCCAAGTTAGACTTAGGTCTATTCTCAAAGTTCTCAACTTCTTTAATAATATCCTTACGTATATCATCCTCGTCTGACTCGGAATCCGTTTGTTGCGCTGCCTCGTTGCATGTCACAGTCGTCGGTTTATCAAGATAAGTAATAGTAATGATGTGTAAATAAAGTAATGGGGAGGAAAACAGTAGCAATTAAATATAAGATTTATAAAGAAACTGGAAATGCTTTGATAAATTGAATAATTTGTTTGAGCATGGGAGCTCTTTCTTGCAGAAATTAAAAATGCGGAAAGGAAGAAAATTCTTTAAATAAATAAACTGTAAATAATGCTTGTTTTGTTAGCCTTGCTACCCAGAGGCTCGATGGGCTTTGGTTGTCCTGACAGACCAATTCTTGAGATATGATCCTTTGCTCATGACCTGTATGAAAGGTCCTTCCTCCCTCTCCTCTTCAAGAATGACACAGCAGTCCATGTCCTCATCATCCAGAAATAGATCCCTTATTGCCGCTAGTGCCTCTTCCTCGTCTGTACCATATGTGATGTCAGCTGGCTGGAAAGTTTGCTCTATGTGGGGTATTGGCTGCTCTAATGGGTAATAGGGGCCGCGCCATGGTGGCGACCAGTTCTTGAATTCCTTCCAAGTGTACTCGTACCCCAGACCGAAAGTGGTACCGTGTTTCTTGAGTGTTATTGTCTTCATTATTCCCTGGAGATTTTTACCGAGCCCTTTACCTAGATCGTACCCTTCCCAGTTCAAGATGCTTTCAATCTTACTGTCCCACCACTTGTCCTTATCAATGGCGTTAACGCGTTCAATGTTGTGGTAGATCTCTCCACCCAACTTCCTTCTTCCATCGATGATCGAAAAGGTCTGGCGACCGTAGATATGGTTGCTACCGTCTCCATGAATGATTACCTCATGGTGATTCCATTCGAACTTCACAACTTGATGTAGGGTCGATGCCACGGCCCCAGTAGTGTGGATCCAAGGTCGTCCTAACAGTAAGTTATAGGATGCAGGCACATCTATCACTTGGAAATCTACATCGAACCAAGTTGATCCCATCTGTAAGCACAGGGTGATTTCTCCCATGGTGGACCTCTGCGAACCATCGAAGTCTTTTACGTTGATCTCTCCTTCCTTTATCTCATGTAGACTTTTTCCCAATTTCTTGAGCGTGACCAGCGGACAGATGTTGAGGCTGGAACCCCCATCAATTAGGATCCTTGTGATGAAATGATCCTCATATTGTACCGTGATGTGTAGTGATTTGTTATGCCCTAACCCCTCGGGCGGTAGATCATCTTCATGTAAAGTGATTTTGTGGCTCTCCAGTACCTGGCCCACCATGTTGGCCATCTCCCCGCTGGTGATATTGTTTGGTACGTATGCTTCACTCAACACCTTTAACAAGGCATTTCTGTGTGTTTCAGAGTTCTGTAATAGGGAGATAATGGATATCTGCGCGGGAGTCTTGTTCAACTGGTCGAGGATTGAATATTCCTTGGCTTGTATCTTTCTCCAATGAACGTCTGAACCTGTCTCAAGGGTGGGAGTACGGTTGGCGGCATGCTTTCTAGACTCGGCCAAATGTCCAAGGGTATAAACTCTGCCAGTTCTTGTCATCCCCTGTGCGGCAATAGCTTCCTAGACTTGCCTTTACCTTTCCTCCTCGCTTCAGCGGTATAGTCCCATGAGATGGCATTTGAGTAGAAGGGTGTCATTGTTGACATTGCCACTGGAATAGGTGTGGTCATTCTTATTCCCACCAGAGTATATGTTATAGGTGGACAGACTGCAACTTCGAAAGGCCGTACAAACTCAACTTCGAGAGGCACTGGGCCTTTCCTTTGGCGGGCGGTCTCGATTCAAACTCGAGTGGGATGGACATGTTTACCTCAGCATCCTCGGATAGCTGCATCTAAACCACAATCGGGTTGAGAGTAATTGCGGGCTTCTTCGGATCACCCTCTGCAATCACCCCAATTGATCCCTCGAGATCCCAATCATCATCTACCTCAATCATATGGACACCACTTTTATGGTCGGGCAGCAGATTATTGCGAACATTAGGAGCAGGGTCCTTGGCTACAATGATCTTGTTGTCTATGAGAGCTTGTATCTTGTCTTTCAAGGAACGACATTCCTCGATGGTGTGTCCCTTCATGCCGGAATGGTAAGCACATAATTTATTTGGGTTGACCCACTGAGAAGGGTTCTCAAGGGTGGCAGCAGGAATAGGTTTGACATAACCAGCGGCTTTGAGCTTTTCATACAACTGGTCAATGGGTTCGGATATGGCGGTATACTATTTTGGAGGGCGACGGTCGAAGTTAGGGCGGGGTCTTGGGAAGTTTTGGCGAGTAGGTGGTGATTGGTAGTAAGAAGGTTGGGAATTATAGGCATTGTAAACGGGAGCTGGTTGGGAATATTAGGGCGAGGTAGGCTGATATGTGGGTGAGGGTGTTTGGTATTGAGGTGAAGGTTCTTTGTAACTTGGAGCTGGTTGGTATGTGAATGAAGGTGCGGGATAGACTTGGTATTTAAGAGGGGATTTGGCTTGCTGTGCCACCATCACGGCTCCTACATCCTTCTTCCTGGACACACCACCGGATTGCAGAGCTTTATTAGTAGCTTGTAAAGCTTCAAAATTGGTGAACATACCGCTTTTGATGCCCTTTTCGATTCGCTCTCCCAACTTGATGATGTCTNCCATGAAGTCTGTTGCCATGCTTACCCAATTAGACCATTTCTTTGGATCCTGGTTGATGTACCAGGACAGTGCATCTCCTTTTAAGCTCCTCATGAAGAGTTTCATGCAGATTCTTTCATCTTTTCCCACGTCGACCAGTTTGTCGCAGTAAGTCCTAAGATGGACTCTTGGATCACCAGTACCATCGAACATCTCGAACTTAGGAGGTTTGTACCCCTCGGGCAGTTCGACATCAGGTTGTATGCAAAGATCTTCATAGTTCAGCCCCTCAATCCCTTTAACTCCTTCGACGCCTTGAACTCGGTTGGTCAATTTCTTGAGTTCCTGGCCAGATTCCTAATGAGCCTATCCTTTTCATCGGACTCAGGGGTATGTGGTGTGGAATGAGCCACCGTTTCCACATAAATGGGATTATCGTAAGCCTGAAAGTGGTCTTTTGTCTAATCGTGGAGAGGTGGAGTGTTATGGTGACAGGCATTGCATTGTGCTGGCGGGACTGGGTCCTTAGGGTGATTCGGTTGTTTAGGGATGTTCTGTGGTAAAGTGGGGTTTGGAGCATTTGGGAAGTGGATGTCTGGAACATTGAGGGAAAGTGATAAGTGAGCCAAATTCTTGACTTGGTCAAGTTCCTCTTGGAACTTCGGCAGTTTCTTTTCCAGTGGAGACATACCCTCGTGCAGAACCTGAATACCTCGACCATCAGTGGTCTCAACCTGTTCATCCCTGTTGTCTTTTCTGGTGCCGTTTGTATCTGCCATCTTAATTTTACCCTTGCTTTTCCCTTTGGGAGGACTGGGAGAAGGGATAGGAGGAGGGCCCTTTGATCTTGTGCGGTAGGCAGATGATGCCAGAATGCACAAACTAACCTTTGGGGAGGGGAATAATAAATAAGGAAAAACAAAACAAAAGGTAAGGAAGTCAGTGAGGATTATAAAACATATTGCGGTAATTTAAACACATAATGCAAAATTGTAAAATGCATCCTAAGTTGGGGAACCACTTTGTGCCCGAGGTTGGCCTAGAGACAAATTAATTTGGAGAACTTGAAATGCTAAATGCCTCCTATTATTGATGATAGAAATGACTCTAAATATGCGAAAAATAAAAGTCACTAATGGTCGATGGACTTATTACATCAACAGAGACAAAATAAAGGACACCCCTATCTACTTGGTCCCAGAAGGACCTTCCCCCGATTCGGCATCNTCCTTCGGCTCCTTCAGCCTTTTTGCAGTCCTCGATCCTCTTGATGAACTTTTCCTCCAGCTCGACTATACCTCGCTCCAAGTACCCTAGCCTCTTGTTGAAGCTGATAGCCATATCCTTCAATTCCTCGATCAGCTTTCTACTGGACTCGTGTATCTGGTGATGATTATCTTCACATTCACGGAGCCTCTTGCGTAGACTGTTGAATTTAACTTGCGCTTCGGCCTTCTCATCTATGACCCGGTGACCCTAAGTGTCGCTCCCCCTTTTTCTATCGCACGGGTTAGGTACGGAGAGATCGGGTTTATGACATTCTGGACAACTCCTTAAAGGAAGAGGTTTAAGGAAGAGTCGCCACCAAATGATTTTTATGGTGCGTTAGGGCACCTAGAGTTGATAACTCATGAACTAGTTCACGTTACCAGAGATTGGGTAAGGGCTTGAAGTTATCCCAAGGGGAAGGTGTTAGGAACCCCTCAAGATCCACAACTATGGGTCCCAGCCAATAAGTTTTGTGAATTTGGATGGCAAGCAAATAACAAGTAAGGTTCATGTAAGAGGGGATTTAAAACAAGGATGAAAATCTTTGAAGGTTTTGAAATAACATTAGAATAAACACTTGAAAAGAATTGTCCTAGGTTTAAAGTAATACGAATCACTTCAATGCAATACCCGGTATGTCACACCTCGAAGAGGCGGCTACACGTGGTATTAGCGCACCGTCATCATATTTGTATTCTACCCTTCCCACCCCGTAAAGGTTATTAAAATGCGTGTGTTGGTCATGGATGCTTATTGCGTTCCATTACCCGTCCCATCCTATAAGTCCTGGAGGGTGTTTAGGACTACAAATCCTACAAGGCAGGAACTAAGCTGAACCCTTAGGTTTAAAGGAAAAAATACTAAGAGACATACAAAACAAGTAGTACTGCACATATGAGGGAACATATAAAGACAAATAAAGGCTCACAGGTCCCTCCACACATAAACATGTAAGTGGAACGTCTCAAGTACGATTGAGGTCTCAAGACATGAGTTTGAAAATAGGAAGTTTAGTGAAATAGTAGGAGTCTGGATTAGAAAACTTAATGAAGACAGAAACTTTAATTAAAACTGATAGTTGATTTCAAAATATACAGTAGCTAAAGGCAGAGGTAAAACTTGAAAATATGCAGTGATTAAAAGCTTTTTGTGAACATAGATGAAAGTTATTAAAGCATGGGTTTGAAATGATTTTAAAAGATAAGTGAATAAAATACAGTGGCTCAACATAGAGTAATAGCTATTAATTTTCAAAGAACTGTAGCAGAAGAAGTAGTAAAATGTATCAAAATATGGTGACTTGAAAGACATACAAAACAAGGATTCGAAATGGCACGATTTTGAGCAAAATGAGGCATTTTGAAAACCCAATAGTTTGAAGGCATAATAGAGCAAGAGTCAGTAAAACTCAGTAAAAGAAATAGATGCACAACTTCGAGACTGTTTAAGATAGAGCAGGAGTTTTAATAAATGTAAATGAGCTTCAGTGAAATAAAACAAGAGTGGGAGCAACAGGATTCAAAATGTTTAAAGGAAGTGATTAAACTAGAAGAACATGATCGATTTGATTTTAATACGTATTAGGCCTAAGGTTTGCCTAGGCGTTGTATAAATTGCCTACCTATTTTTTAAAGAGTGAACATGCACATTTGGATTCTGATTTTAATAAATACATGTCTGCAGGAAATCGTTTTAAATAGGTTAACCAATTTTATGGGAGTATTAAATCATGTTAACTAGGCATTCAGATTCTGACAAATAAAAATGCTTAAGGGCAGGATATCTAATGCACAAAGTATCACCTTAAGACATGGTTTCTATATGTCATGTTTATAAAATGCATGAGCAATACATTATGACAGTCTTTGTTACTCATTAGGTTATACTAGGCGTGAATATAATAGATATGTTAAAATGAAGACCCTAAACATGATTTTTAATGTATGGTATGCATGTCCTAGGCATGATACTATTTCGCACATAGAAAATAAAGCCTAAGTCATGATTTCTACCCATACTACACTAAACATGCATAATTCCCTCCCATATTCACTATCCAGTCCCAATAATTTATTTATAAATTATTACAGACCATAGCAAATGAATTACACTAATTGCAAAGAGAAAAATAAGAAGTTATTCTATAGAGAGCCCTAAAACAGGCGCAACCTTCCAACCTCACCCCTTTTGAGCCTCACAGCCTTACTCAGCATGGGTGCGGCAAAGCTCCCAAAGGTCTTTGTGAGGGCCTTGGCCAATACCAGCACCCAGCAATTGCCAAAGTTGAGATAGGTGCAGTGTAGAATTACCTGCCTCAGTGTGTCAAAGTTTAGAGGGAACTCAAGGTCCCTAAGCAATGCTCTCACTGAGGGGGTGGATCCTAAATGTCTAAGAGTAGTGTGAAGTGCAGGAAGGAGTAGTTAAAAAGAGTTAAGTTTTGAAAAGGAGTTTGGAATAACATGACTTTAAAGAATAATATGAAGATCTTTTGTTGTAAAATTAGTTTGAAAAGGAAACAGTAGAATGGTCACAACTCAGCAAGTATACAGAATTCAAGAAGAGCAAACACAAAGAGGGAAAGGGATTGGGACAAGTAATAATAGCAACATATTTGCAGTAATTAATCCTTAGCACAAAGTTACAGATTTTCACAAAGTATGATATGCCAATATTATAAATATAAGTCTGAGAATACTAAGTGTTATAGGTGCATTAGAAGCCAGGCAATTGATAGAGAAAAATACATGAAAAGATGTTAAATATGCAGAATGAAGTAGTAGAAGATCACATAGTCCATAATGAATCATAGAGAGAGACATGAATCATACTAGGCTAGAAGAAGAAGGGAGATCATAGAAAGAGCGAAGGCATACTAGTTACATGGTAGGCAATAGAACCATAAATAAAAACACAAAAGAAACAATAAGAATCTTAACCAAATTTGAAACATATTGTTTGAGGATGTTGTAAACTTAACTAGAACATACCAGTGTTAAGAGAGAGAGCAAAGCAGAAGAGAGCAAAGTGATAGCACTATTAGCCTTGGCTTATAGCCGGCTAATAATAGGCAAGAATAGAGAGCAGCAAATAGAGCCAAAGAGATACAGCAAGAAAGAGCACAAATAGTGCAGATGTCTATGTGTGTTTGTGTGATCAAGAGTGTGTGTTCAGTGTCTGTTTTTGTGTGTTTATAAAGAGAGAAGACAAGGTATATATAGTTTAACAAAATGAGTAGTCACATAGGTAAAGGGTTCACAGTTATGGAAATGCAACCAATTAGTATCAATTAAATTACTGGACTCCTTCAATTAAGGAGTCAAGTTCAAACAGTGCAGTCAAGGCTAAGTAAGGAAAGGAAATCAACTTATAAGACTGATTTTGTTTAATTAGAGACAAGGAAATCACATAATATATAAATAAAGCCAAGTACATAGTATATAATTAAGGAAAGTTGAAGTAACATTACATTTATAAAGTAAACTAGGGTATTAGTTTGAAAATCAACTGAACGGGATCTCGGATTCAATTGCAATCACAGAGAATCCAAAATAGTTAAGGAAAGTATCATATGAGTAAGGAAAGAACTCAAAATTTGGTACAGAAGTACAAAGGACATACAGAATCACTTATTCAAAGAAGGCATCACATAAATATGGAAAGAACCCAAAATTAGTATAGGATTACAGAGGGAATACACAATCATGTATCCAAGGAAAACATCACAAGCCCGGGAAAAGGAAGTATAAAATCAGTAGGTAAATAATTAATAAGGTCTCAAATTACAAGGAATCCAGGGTTCACAAATAATAAATCAGGAACCCTAGCAAACTGAAACCATAGAGAATCAAGGATTCAAATAGGAGCAACAGTGATGAATCGAATAAGTCACAGGCAAGAGGTCAGAAACCCTAGTAGTAAAACATGTGAAATTAAGGATTCTCATGAACTCAGTAATAAGAAAATAACAAGGAAAACATGATACAAGCGGAGATTAGAGACTCTAATGAACAAAGCATAATACAGTCGAAGAAACTTGAAGCATTCATGGGAAACAAGGATATCATAATATTCAAGGCAACAAGGAATCACAAAATACTCGTATAAACATAGTATAGATGACTAAAATCGAAAGGAAATACTGCTTTGAGAACAGGGTATAGAAACCCTAGTTTTGAAATTGTTAAAAACGAGATTTTCTGGAGAAAACCATAGAGAAACTTCATAATATTGTAACAAATGTAAACGGATCTTGAAAGAAAAATGAGATACAGAAGATTAGGGTTTCGTGGAACCCAGAAAAGAGGGCAAACATCATGAACGGCATAGATTTAGCCCGGAGAGACTGTAAACTTACTCAAACGGCCGGGGGTTGGCGGGACAGTGGCAAGAGGCTCGAAGGAGGTGAGTGGACCGCTCCAGGCTCGTCTGAAGAACGTAGGGCATCACTGAGCAGGTGAGAGGTGAGTGAATGACCAAGAGATGATAGGGAACTAAGTTTCCGGTGAAAATCCATCGGAGAAGGCGACCAGAGATCATCGGAGAAGACGAAGTCAAGGAGACTTCTAGAGAGTTGTAGAGAGAGATGGAGAGATAGAGAGATGAACTGTCTCGAAGGGAATGAGACGAAGGGAGGGGGGGTTAGGTGAGTTTAATTTAGGAAGGTTACATCTGGACCGTTGATCAAATTTGATCAACGGTCGAGATTGAATCCTAGGTGGGCCGGGTATTTAATGGGCTTTGGGCTGGGTAGGAATTGGGTTAATTAATTAGGTGGGTTGGAATTTAAAATCAGGCTAGAAGTTAAATGAAATGTGGCTAGTTATTACATACCCCAAAAAATATGTAAGTAATAAAATAAACAACCAATAATTGTACCAAAAAAAAAATTGAGTTTAAATAGATGAAATTACAGTAATTAAATAATATTAAGTGTAAAAAATGCATAAGTTTCGAATTGAAATAATACACAATGTTCAATTGGGCTATAATTGCAAAGTTATTGTAATTGAAATTAAATAAGACCCAATTGGCCAATTTACGAAATAATTGGAATTTAATAAGTAAAAAGTGATTATAAATGACATACTGAACTGGAAAATATTTTGAAATTATTTTAGAGCACAATTTATGAATTATAAAAATATACAATATTAAATAAATAGGGAAATAATTAAATAAAATATGGAAAAATTAGGGAAAATACTCATTATTGCAAAGAGTGATTTTGAAAGCTTATACCAGTTTGAAAATAATTTGAGGAAAAATTGGGTATCAACAGATGCCCATCTTTACCCGGGAAGGATGAAAGAGTTATCGGGTAAAGATATGATGGCCAATTTGACCGAGATGAAACTACGAGATAGAATTCGGCCACACCCTAGTTTCTGAGCTGCCTTCATATCCCTGGTTTTACAGGAATCAGGTCGTATGTAGTTCCAGAATCATCGGCGAAATATACCGGTGATGTTTCATAAGAACGGACGCAAGGTGCATGGTAGGGTAAGAGTAGGAAGTTCTTACGGGGGCGTCGAAGAACTGGAGCGGTCCGCTCCTGCCTAGTTGGTTGTTTCGTCCGGATTACCTGCAAATAAATAACGAGCATATATTGTGCATAATATAAACATGATGCAAGTTCCTGTCGGACTATGAATGTTGTCTTTGGATCATTAAGATGATGTCCTTAGTCCATGATGTCCTGGGCCATGACTCGCTCAGTGCGGGATTCGCAGGCTATGAAATGATGTTCTCGGGCCATGAGGATGGTGCCTCCAAACCATGATGCCTTTGAATAATGATATGCAAGTTGAATAAAGAGATCCTTAGGCCATGAAATGATGTTCTCGGGCCATGATGATGGTGCCTCCGAACGATGACGCCTTTGGACAAGTTGGCGATATTTCATCCCATGAAGAATGCAGTAATATGATGTTGGCAAGACAGAGCTTAGTCTTGCGATTTGCGAACAGAAAGAGGGCATAGCTTAGCCCGAAAGAAGGCATAAATAAATAAGGTGAATGCTTTGAAAAGGTAGAAAGGAGCTTAGCGTAATGAAGTAAAATGCGGAGAGAGGTAGCGTAGAACCTAGGAAGGCGGAATGGTAGCCTTATGCAACGCAGGAAATAAATGCAGGGGAGGTAGAGCTTAACCTCATGCAGAATGGAGACAGAGCTTAGTCTCGGAAGGCAGAATGGTAGCCTTATGCAGATGCGAATGTAGATGGAGGCAGAGCTTAACCTCATGCAAGATGGAGACAGAGCTTAGTCTTGGAAGGCAGAAAAGTAGCCTTATGCAGATACGAATGCAGGTGGAGGTAGAGCTTAACCTCATGCAATATGGAGACAGATCTTAGTATCGGAAGGCACAAAAGTAGCCTTATGCAGATGCAAATGCAGGTGGAGGTAGAGCTTAACCTCATGCAGATGGAGACAGAGCTTAGTCTCGGAAGGCAGAAAGGTAGCCTTATGCAAAATGCGAATGCAGGTGGAGGTAGAGCTTAACCTCATGCAGATGGAGACAGAGCTTGGTCTCAAGAGGCATAAAGGTAGCCTCATGCAAAATGCGAATGCAGGTGGAGGTAGAGCTTAACCTCGGAAGGAAGAATGGTAGCCTTATGCAATGCAGAAAAATAAGCAATAGTAAGAGTTCTTAGCTGGTGATAAAGTGTGGTGATACAATTGTTGTGAATGAAGTATCGTTTGCAATGATAGTAGTAAGTGTTGGCATGTGCGATGAGTTCGAGAGCGTATCCTTGAGAAGCATGTGTCTTGTGGGGATAATGAGATGTCTTGGGCTTTTGCCTTATTTGTGCCTGCATCCAAAGAAAAATCGTGACTTTTGTAGAGGGAAGGGTTAGTTTGTAACCCTGCTGGCTCGGATTGGCCTGTCTGCTTGATGATGCTGGCTTTGTTTGTACCACAGGGGTAGCGTTGCTAAGACAAGATATTTTTTTTAAAAATAAATATGCATGTTTTTTATAAAATATAACATATAATAAAAAATAATTTTCTTTGGATGAACCGACAATCATGACGCAGTTCGAGACATTACAACCTCTCTTGCTGCGGAGATTTGAGGGTCCTCCTCAACATTTGCCCCAATTTGGTGTGTGAAGGCTTCTAGTTGTTACTGGTGCGGTGCTTGGCTGGACTTGCTTCAGAATTTTGAGGTCCCTCCTCAAAATTCTGCCCCAGTTTCCATTCGTGGGGGAAATGCAAATTTTATTAAAATATGACCGAACCCATAGGGCTGCCTACGTATCCCCTCTTCAACGGGAATCAGGTCAGGCGTAGTTCAATTTATAGCATTGATAGAAGCATAACAATTACACATAGTAGCGCTTGACTGCGTCTGAATTGATTGGTTTAGGGCAAATTTCTCCATCCATTTCTGCCAGTATGAGTGCTCCTCCTGTTAGCACTCAGTGAACCATGTACGGGCCTTGCCAATTGGGAGAGAATTTCCCTTTTGCTTCGTCTTGATGAGGAAAGATTTTCTTTAATACCAGCTGCCCCGGTGTGAATCGTCTTGGTTTGACTTTCTTGTTGAAGGCTCGGGTCATTCTATTCTGATATAGCTGACCATGACAAACCGCGTTCATTCTCTTTCCGTCTATGAGGTCCAATTGCTCATAGCGGCTTCTTACCCATTCAGGGTCGCTGAGCTCGGCTTCTTGCATAATTCTCAATGATGGAATTTCAACTTCAGCCAGAATAATGGCTTCTGTACCGTATACCAACATGTAAGGAGTTGCCCCGGATGATGTGCGAACCGTGGTGCGATATCCCAACAGAGCAAATGATAATTTCTAATGCCACTGCTTGTGCTTCTCTATCATTTTTCTCAGTATCTTCTTGATGTTCTTGTTGGCAGCCTCAACGGATCCATTCATTTGAGGTCTGTATGTTGTAGAATTATTGTGCTTGATCTTGAAGGTTTGACACATTACTCTCATCAAATCACTATTAAGATTGGAACCATTATCGGTGATAATTGACTCTGGGACTCCAAGCCGACAAACAATGCGGTCGCGGACAAAGTCAGCCACGACTTTCTAAGTAACTACTTTGTAAGATGCTGCTTTAACCCATTTGGTGAAATAGTCAATGGCAACCAGAATGAACATGTGGCCGTTGGAGGCGGCAGGCTCAATTGGTCCAATAACATCCATGCCCCAAGCGGTGAATGGCCAAGGTGAGCTTGTTGCATTAAGCTCGCTGGGAGGTACCTTTATCATATCCCCATGTATTTGACATCGATGGCATTTGCGGACACACTTGATGCAGTATGTTTCCATGGTCATCCAGAAATAACCAGCCCGAAGTATCTTCTTTGCTAGAACAAACCCGTTCATATGAGGACTGCATGTACCAGCATGTATTTCCTCCAACAGCTTTGTTGCTTACTTTGGCTCGACACATCTTAATAAACCCAAATCGGGAGTCCTCCTATATAGGATTTCTCCGCTGTGAAAGAAGTTGTTTTGTAACCTTCGAAGAGTGCGCTTTTGGGTAGCGTTTGCAAGTTCTGGGTACTCTCCCTCTATCAAGTACTCCTTAATGTCATGAAACCAAGGCCTTCCATCTGCTTCTTCTTCAATGTGGGCGTACTAAGCCGGCTGATTATGGATCCCCACTGGGATGGAATCAATGAAGTTCTTATCTGGGTGCTGGATCATAGATGAAAAGGTGGCCAGTGCGTCGGCGAACTGATTCTGGATTCTGGGGACATGCCGCAATTCAATCTTTGTGAACCTCCTTCTCAATTTCTGCACACAATGTAGGTATGGCAGTATCTTGGAATTCTTGGTCACCCATTCTCCTTGAACTTGGTGTATCAATAAGTCGGAATCACCAATCACTAATAATTCCTGAACATTCATGTCAATGGCCAAGTTCAGCCCAAGGATGCAGGCCTCATATTCAGCCATGTTGTTGGTGCAGGGGAACCTGAGTTTTACGGATACCGGGTAGTGCTGACCAGTTTCTGAAATTAAGACTTCTCGAATACCCACGCCTTTGAAGTTTGCGTCCCCATCAAAGAACATCCTCCAACCGTCGTAGGATTCTGCAATGTCCTCTCCTACAAATGATACTTCCTCATTGGGGAAATACGTTTTAAGGGTTCGCATTCGCCGGCCACAGGATTCTCAGCAAGATGATCGGCTAATGCCTGTCCCTTGACTGCCTTCTTAGTTACGTAAATGATGTCGAACTCACTTAACAGGATCTGCCATTTAGCCAGCTTGCCAGTGGGCATGGGTTTCTGAAAGATGTACTTGAGTGGATCCATCCTTGATATGAGATACGTTGTGTAGGCACAGAAATAATGCCTCAGCTTCTGTGCGACCCAAGTCAAAGCACAACAGGTGCGTTCTAATAGAGAATACCAGGCCTCATACGGAGTAAACTTCTTGCTGAGGTAGTAAATTGCTTGCTCTTTCCTTCTTGTTTCATCATGTTGCCAGAGAACGCAACCGAAAGCTCCATCTAATACAGCCAGGTAGAGTAATAGGGGCTTACTCGGCTCTGAGGGTACCAAGACTGGTGGTGTTGAGAGGTACTCCTTGATTCTGTCGAAGGCTTTTTGAAAATCCTCAGTCCATTTGGTGGCAGCATCCTTTCTTAGCATTTTGAAAATTGGTTCACAAATGACGTTAGACTGGGCTATGAGCCGGTTGATATAATTGAGCCTTCGCAGAAAACTCATAACATCCTTCTTGTTCTTCGGGGGTGGAAATTCCTGAATGGCTTTGACTTTGGATGGATCCAATTTTATTCCCTGGTGGCTTACAATGAAACCCAATAATTTTTCAGCAGGAACCCCGAACGCACACTTCGCGGGGTTCAATTTCATATTGTATTTTCTTAACCTTTTGAAGAACTTTCTTAAATCTTCCATGTGATCAGCAGCTTTCTTTGATTTGATGATGACGTCGTCCACAAATACCTCGATCTCCTTGTGAATCATATCATGGAATATAGTAGTCATGGCTCTCATGTAAGTGGCCCCTACATTTTTCAGACCGAATGGCATCATCTTGTAGCGATACACTCCCCACGGCGTAATGAATGTCGTTTTCTCAGCATCTTCCTCTTCCATCCAAATCTGATGGTAACCAGCAAAATAATCTACAAAGGACTGCAGCTCGTGCTTGGCACAGTTATCAATTAAGATGTGTATGTTCGGCAGGGGGAAGTCGTCTTTCGAACTGGCCCGGTTGAGATCTCGGTAGTCGACGGAGACTCTGACCTTCCCGTCTTTATTTTGTACATTCACAATGTTGGCTAACCATGTAGGATATTCGACCACTCGGAGAACCCCGACGTTGATCTGCTTGGTGACCTCTTCTTTGATTTTCAAGCTCATGTCTGGTTTGAACTTCCTGAGGTTTTTGCTTCACTGGTGGGCATGTTGGATTGGTTGGCAGCTTGTGGGCCACAATAGATGTACTGAGTCCACTCATGTCATCATATGACCAGGCGAATATGTCCTCATACTCCCTTAAAATTTCTGTATATTCCTTCCTTTCTGACGGCGACAGATGAATGCTGATGCGTGTTTCTTTGATGTTCTCTGCGTTTCCCAGGTTGACAACCTCAGTCTTGTCAAAGTTAGACTTAGGTCTATTCTCAAAGTTCTTGACTTCTTTAATAATATCCTCAGGTATATCATCCTCGTCTGACTCGGAATCTATTTGTTGCGTTGCCTCGTTGCAGATCACGGTCGTCGGTTCATCAAGATAAGTAATAGTAATGTTGTGTAAAATAAAGTAATGGGGAGGAAAACAGTAACAAGTAAATACAAGATTTATAAAGAAATTGGAAATGCTTTGATAAATTGAGTAATTGTTTGAACATAGGAGCTCTTTCTTGCAGAAATTAAAAATGTGAAAAGGAAGAAAACTGTAAATAATGCTTGTTTTGTTAGCCTTGCTACCCCGAGGCTCGACGGGCTTTGGTTGTCCTGACGGACCAATTGTTGAAATGTGATCCCTTGCTCACGACTTGTATGGAAGGGCCTTCCTCCCCTTCCTCTTCAAGAATGACACAGCAGTCCATGTCCTCATCGTCCAGAAATAAATCTCGTATTTCTGCTAGCGCTTCCTCCTCGTCTGTACCATATGTGATGTCAGCTGGCTGGAAAGTCTGCTCTACGTGGGGTATTGGCTGCTCCAATGGGTAGTAGGGGTCGCACCATGGTGGCGACCAGTCTTTGAACTCCTTCCAAGTGTACTCGTACCCTGGCCCAAAAGTAGTACCGTGCTTCATGAGTGTTATTGGCTTTGTTATTCCTTGGAGATTCTTACCGATCCCTTTACCCGAATCGTACCCTTGCCATTTCAATATGCTTTCGGTCTTACTTCCCCACCACTTATCTTTTTCAATGACGTTAACACGTTCTATGCTGTGATAGATTTCTCCACCCAACTTCCTCCTTCCATCGATGACCGAAAAGGTCTGGCGACCGTAGATATGGTTGCTCACGTCGCCGTGAATGATTACCTCTTGATGGTTCCATCAAACTTCATAGCTTGATGTAGGGTTGATTCCACGACCCCAACAGCATGGATCCAAGGTCGTCCCAATAGTAAGTTGCAAGATGCAGGCACATCTATCACTTGGAAATCTACACCGAACCAAGTTGGTCCCATCTGTAGGCATAAGGTAATTTCTCCCATGGTGGACCTTTGCGAATCGTCGATGGCCTTTACGTTGATCTATCTTTCCTTTATCTCACGTAGACTCTTGCCCAATCTCTTGAGTGTGACCAGTGGACAGATGTTGAGACTTGAACCCCCATCAATTAGGATCCTTGTGATGAAATGATCCTCACATTGTACGGTGATGTGTAGTGCTCTATTATGCCCTAGCCCCTCGGGTGGTAACTCATCTTCGTGGAAACTGATCTTGTGACTTTCCAGTATCTGGCCCACCATGTTAGCCATTTCCCCACTGGTGATATTGTCTGGCACGAATGCTTCACTCAGCACCCTTAGCAAATCACTCCTGTGAGTTTCAGAGTTTTGTAACAGGGAGAGGATGGATATCTGAGCTGGTGTTTTGTTCAATTGGTCGAGGACTGAGTATTCCTTAGCATGTATCTTTCTCCACTGATCATCAGAACCTGTTTCAATGGTGGGGGACGGTTGTTGGTTTGCTTGTTAGACTTTGCCAGATGCTCAGGGCTATAAACTCTGCCAGTTTTTGGCATACCCTGTGCAGCGATGGCTTCCTCAGACTTGCCTTTACCTTTCCTCCTTGCTTCAGCGGTATAGTCCCACGGAATGGCGTCTGAGTAAAAGGGTGACGTTGTTGACATTGCCACTGGAATAAGTGTGGTCATTTTTATTCCTGTCGGAGTATATGTTATAGATGGCCGAACTGCAACTTCGAGCGGTCGCACAAACTCGACTTCGATCGGCCCTGGGGATTTTCCCTCGGCGGGTGGCCTTGATTCAAACTCAAGTGTAATGGACATGTTTACCTCAACTTCATCAGATGGATGCATCTGGACCACGATCGGATTAAGAGTAATCGTAGGCTTCTTCGGATCACTTTCGGCAATTAGCCCAATTGATCCCTCGGGATCCCAATCGTCTTCAACCTCAATCATGTGGACACCACCTTTATGGTCAGGCAGCAGATTATTGCGAACATTAGGAACAGGGTCCTTGGCTACAATGATCTTGTTATCTGTGAGGGTTTGTATCTTGTCTTTCAAGGAACGACATTCCTCGATGGTGTGTCCCTTCATGACGGAGTGGTAAGCACAGGTTTTGTTTGGGTTGACCCACTGAGATGGGTTCTCGGGGATGACAACAGGGATGGGTGTGACATAACCGGCAGCTTTAAGCTTTTCATACAATTGGTCAATAGGTTCTCTATGGCAGTATACTATTTTGGTGGACGACGGTTGAAGTTTGGGAGAGGTCTCGGGAAGTTTTGGCGATTAGGTGGTGATTGATAGTGAGAAGGTTGGGAATTGTAGGCAGTATAGACGGGAGCTGGTTGTGAGTATCTGGGCAAGGTAGGCTGATATGTGGATGGTGCAGTTTGGTAGGCGGGTGAGGGTGTCAGGTATTGAGGTGAAGGTGCTTGGTAACTTGTAGATGGTTGGTAAGTGAAAGAAGGTGCGGTGTATACTTGATATTTGGGAGAGGACTTGGCTTGCTGTGCCACCATCATGGCTCCTACATCCCTTTTCTTGGACACACCACCGGATTGCAGAGCTTTGTTTCTAGCCTGTAGGGCTTCAAAGTTAGTAACCATACTGTTTTTTATGCCTTCCTCGATTCTCTCTCCCAACTTGATAATATCAGAGAACTTGTGCCCTTCGATCATCATCAGCCGCTCATAGTACTGAGGATCCTGAGCGCGCACAAAGAATTTCTTCATTTGTTCTTCTTCCAAGGCTGGCCTGACCTTGGCAGCCTCTGACCTCCAACGAGTAGCATACTCGCGAAAAGTCTCAGTCGGTTTGTTCTTCAAGTTCTGGATGTAGAACACATCCGGTGCATTCTCCGTATTGAATCTGAATCTATCCATGAAGTCCGTAGCCATATTCACCCAATTGATCCATTTCTTTGGATCCTGATTGATGTACCAGGATAGTGCATCACCTTTCAAACTCCTCATGAAGAGTTTCATGCGGATCCTTTCATCTTTTCCCACGCCGACCAATTTGTCGCAGTAAGTCCTCAGATGGACTCTTGGGTCACCAGTACCATCAAACATCTCAAACTTAGGAGGTTTGTACCCCTCGGGAAGTTCAACATCGGGTTGTATGCAAAGATCTTCATAATTCAATCCCTCAACCCTTTAACTCTTTCGACGCCCAGAACTTGGTTGGTCAATTTCTTGAGTTCCTCGGCCAGATTCCTGATGAGCTTGTCCTTCTCATCGGACTCATAGGTATGCGGTGTGGAATGATCTACGGTTTCCACATAAATGGATTTGTCATAAGCTTGGAAGTGGTCTCTCATATGATCTTGGAGAGGCGGAGTGTTGTAGTGACATGTGTTGCGTGGTGCTGGTGGAACGGGATCTTTGGGGTGATTGGGTTGTTTTGGGACGTTTTGGGGTAAAGTGGGGTTGAGAGTATTTGGGAAGTGAACGTCTAGAACGTTGAGGGAGAATGATAAGTGGGTCAAATTCTTGACTTGGTCAACTTCCTCTTGGAACTTCAGCAGCTTCTTCTCTAGTGGAGCAGACCCTCGTGCAGAACCTGAATACCCTGACCATCAGTGATCTCAACCTGTTCATCCCTATTGTCTTTTCTAGTACCGCTTGCATCTGCCATCTTAGTTTTACCCTTTCTTTTCCCTTTGGGAGGACTAGGAGGAGGTGTAGGATGAGGGCCTTTTGATCTGGTGCAATAAGTTGTTGATGCCAGAGTGCACGAACTAACCTTTGGGGAAGGGAATAACTAACAAAAAGGCAGTGAGGTTAGTGAAGATATAAAGAATATTGCGGTAATTTAAACACGTAATGCAAAAATGTAAAACGCATCCTAAGTTGGGGAACCTCTTTATGCCCGAGGTAGGCCTAGCGACAAATTAATTTAGAGAACTTAAATACTAAATGCCTCATTTTATTGATGATAAAATAGACAAATCCAACTTGACTCTAAAAATACGAAAATGTAAAATGCCATTAATGGCCAATGGCCTTATTACATCAAAAGAAAAGTAAAGACAAATCCTATCTATTTGGTCTCAGAAGGACCTTCCCCAGACTCGGCACCTCTACTTGCTTTGATCAACATACCCATCTCGCGGAGTCCCAGCAGCAAGTAGGTCTTGTCTAGAATTCCTACTTCAGTTCCCTGGGTCTTTTGACAAGTCTCAATCCTCCTAAGGAACTTTTCCTCCAAGTCAACTATGCCTCATTCCAAGTGTGCTAGCCTCTGGGTGGAAATGATGGCCATGTCCTTCCATTCCTCGATCAGCCTTTTGTTGGCTATGTGGATTTTGTGATGATCTTCTTCACAGTCACGGAGCCTTTTGCGCAGCTGGTTGAACCTAGTTGTTGCCTCGGCTTCTCATCTATGACCCTATGTCCTCGAGCGAACCCTGGCTCAATACTTCCTCCCCAGTTATCTTCCAACCATCCTAAATAGTAAGGAGAGAAACCAGCGTGATACCTGTCAGGCTCGATAGTATCCTTCTCCAACCGGATCATGCAGTGCCACAATTGCTGAGCTCGACACTTGTGAAACCTGTCGCCCTCTTGGAAGTCCGCCCTGAGATGACTCATTTTCTCGACCCTTGGGACGACTTGCTTCCTCCCTTATTGCCTCATGACGCGAATCGGGACGTAGGGTATGTCCCTCTAAGACCAATCAACATCAGGAACGGGGTGTCTCTAGTCCGAATGATGAATTCATCGGTAAGGAACCACTCTAACATCCATTGGATTTGATCCTCGGTCAGATCTCCCAATAACTCAACCTATCCCTTGGCATTCTCTGGTTGTGCAAACATGTCGGGGATGTAGTTCATACGCTTTGGATGATGGAAAGCAATATGATCATCCCAAATTCTCCTATGTATGTCTTGACGGTAGTCACCCCTTTGCAAATGCTCGGTGAGCCAAAGATGAAGTAGCAGGTTGCAACCCTCAAAATTTTTCGCTCCTCATTGACAGTTCTCCAAATCTCGGTATATGTCAGCAACAATCATGGGTACAATGCTGAAATCTTGTCCGTCGATCCCTTCAATCAGAGTTTTGGTAACCATAGCCAATCTGGTGTGGATTCTCCCCTTCTTTGTCGGGAAGACCATCAATCCCAAAAAGCAGAATATGAAGACGAATACCCGGCGGTGAATGTGTCCTAGAGAGGTGAGGGCGAACTCTTCCTGATATGTGCGGTAAGACTGACTACGGCCATATCTCGCGTACAAATAGTCAAAAGGGATGTACGAGTCTTCCAAGCAGACTAAATCCGGATTCTTCTTGAGTCCCATCATCTTGAGAAAACCCCGGCATGTTCGGTTTTCAGGCATCAATATCCCTTGAGACTCCCAAGGCAAACTAGCTAAACCCCCTATCTCCTCTAGCAGCGGTGTCATCTCATTGTTCCCATATCAAAAAAACCGACCGATCACAATCCCAGAATAAGGTGGCAGCCTCTTTCATCATGTTATTAGACGGAATGTACAAAAGAGAGGGCAAGTTGCCCAGGTGTTTTCTGACTACTATTTTGTCGCTTGAATGCAAGTCTTCCCACCAATTTAGAAGTTTTGGGTGGATATTGGTGACCATGCCGAATCTGGGGACCTCGTGCCTCATCTCTGCAAAATAAACAGGTTAGGCCCTTACCCCCACCGGACTCGACTATTTAATATCAATAATTAGCAATGAGCATTTAAGTTCTCCAAATAAATGCACAGAACGTGAAGGCGTCCTTTTGGGTTCCAGGGAAACCCAATGGACTTTGGACAAGGCTATCTTAAAGGCTATTGTGCGGACAACACGTTAGCCTGGCTAGGTTTGACCATGATGCATGCAACATACAATAGAGTAAGGTTTCTATTGGGGTTTTAGACTGGTACCCTTGAGCGGACAACTCAAGGGGGAAGGCACGAAATTGTCGACTGCACCGTTGATCGACTTGTTTTACCGCAAATACGCCTTTCCAAATTTAGGGGGTGATAATATTGGAATAGCGCAACCACTCATTGTAAGCGTTGCTATAGGATTTGTTTGGCACGAGTGGAATATGAATGCGGAGCATGATATGTAGTAATAAGCATTAAAATAGATAATCATGTATTTTCACGTTGAGGAAAACAATAAAGAAGGGAAATACGACAGTTATAATGGAAAGCGGTTACAAAGAAAACATGAAGATATGTCAGTTACATTCAGATGAAATAAATACCTGTAAAAGTAAACAATTAACAGCATATAACGGAAAATAGGAAAAGACATAAGCATTTAAATGCAAATTAAAGGTCCAAATTTACAAAGCAAATTGTAATGGTATAAGCCTAGGGAAGGTCCCCAGCAGAGTTGCCATGCTGTCACGCCCCCTTTTTCTATCGCACGGGTTAGGTACGGAGAGATCGATTTTATGACATTCTGGACAACTCCTTAAAGGAAGAGGTTTAAGGAAGAGTCACCACGTAACGATTTTTATGGTGCGTTAGGGAACCTAGAGTTGATAACTCATGAACTAGTTTGCGTTACCAGAGATTTGGTAAGGGCTTGAAGTTATCCCAAGGGGAAGGTGTTAGGCAACCCTCAAGATCCACAACTGTGGGTCCCAGCCAATAAGTTTTGTGAATTTGGACGGCGAGCAAATAACAAGTAAGGTTCATGTAAGAGGGGATTTAAAACAAGTATGAAATCTTTGAAGGTTTTGAAATAACATTATAATAAACACTTGAAAAGAATTGTCCTAGGTTTAAAGTAATACGGATCACTTCAATGCAATACCCGGTATGTCACACCTCGAAGAGGCGGCTACACGTGGTATTGTCACGACCCGAAATCCCACATTCGGCCATGACTGCATCTAACGTTGAACCCGCTAGACAAGCCAACGTTTGAACTGGATAAAACTCATTAATCAACAAATACGAACCAGATAACTAGGGCTTCGAAGGCCCACCACATGAAGTTTAACATAATAACCAAAATACAACATAGCACTTTTTCGACATGAAACCCATAAAAAAATCCCAGAACTAGTGTCACATACCCACGGACTATCTAAGAGATTACTACAAACAAAAGGTCTCAAATAAGTACATAAGACTGTCTTTGAAATACAAAGTAAGACAGAGCTGAAAGTGGAAATTAGAAGGTGACGTCAAGGCCCACGAATGTCTGCGGGTCTACCTCGAGTCTCCTGTGTGACTGAATGAGATGCTCCGATCGTCAGTGATCTGCGGGGCCGGCTGCGTAGTCTGCACAACATAAAGAAGTGCAGGAGTAGCATCAGTACAACCGACCCCATGTACTGAGTAAGTGTCGAGCCTAACCTCGGCGAAGTAGTTAAGAGGCTAGGACCAACACAACATATGTACCTGTGCAATTTTATATAATAGCAGGAAAAATGGCAACCGAAATAAGCAAGTAAGACAGATACGGGGAGAACATGCTGGGGAGATAGGGTAATAGTGTGCGAGCATAGCAGTACAAGGTAATAAATGAAACGTAAAGAC
>ML251724.1:16853-62330 GCA_005239495.1 Nicotiana undulata | reverse complement strand
CGGAGTTAAACACTTGAACACTTTAGAACGATTTTGCAGAAACTTAAAAGATGAAACCCTAGCTTTTAGGGAAAAACAAAAATCGGTTAACCATAATAAGAAAAACAGAAGATCTTAAAAGAGAAATATTAGATAAACTCAAAATCATCGCATATCTATAGAAATCTGAACAGAATCAAGTAGAAAAAGACTAGAGTTATTAAAATTAGACAGAGGTGAGAGAATCTGGTTTGAACCAGAGATTTGAAGCCATAAACATGAAGATAACAGTACTCACAAACATAGAGATGAACACAGGCGGATTCATCAAGAAAATGAAGGATGTGGACCGAGTATGTGTTGAATCTCCTTGAGATTCCCTCAAACAGCACAAAAATCATAACACCACTAAAGAAATGAGGCCAGATAGGGCCTAAGATCGAAGAGAAAACCCATGAATTGAAGGGGTTCAGGTGACGGCGGGCTAGGGTTAGGAAGAGGTTGAGAGAGAAGAGAGGGAAAAGGGATTCAAGGCGGCATAACTTGATAAATGATTAGTGTTGGGGTTGTTGGGTAATTAAAAATGGAAGGAATGTCCTAGACTGTTAATCTTTTGAGATCAGCGGCCAAGATTCAATCTGGGGGGTTGGGCGGGTAATAAAAATGGGTTATGGATATTGGATTGTGGGTTAATGGGTGTTGGATCAGGGTTATGGTATTGCGTTGATTTGATTGGGCTGGGGTAGTAATTGGGCGAAGGTACGAAATTAAACAAGTTATATGTTAAATACTTAATTAATTTGATAAAATAATTCATAAAAATGGCTAATAAATGATTAAAATGATATTTATGCATAAAAGTGATTTAAAATAATTACTTCATATTATAAAAATATAAAAGGTCTTTTTCTTGTAAAAATGAGGCAATTTTGCACATATGGGCTATTACTGCAAAGTTATTGCAATTATAGCCTACAGTTGTAAATAGAGTTATGCAAAAGATAATTAAAGCTTAATATAAATATAAATGATAAAATTAAGCAATAAAATTATCATAAAACCATTTTTGATGCAATCAGTAATTATTTATATAATAAAAATGTTGGGCTAAAATTAATTAAAAATCCTTTAAAAATGCAGAAATTATGAAAAAATATTAATTGATGCTCATGCATTATTTTGGAGATATATATGCATTTCAAAAAATAATAAATAAAAAGATTAGGTATCAACAATCACATCAACCTTGGCATGGTCGACTTCAATTCCCTTTTTGGACACTCTATGCCCCAACATTATTCCTTCTTGTACCATAAAATGGCATTTCTCCCAATTCAGCACCAGATTTGTCTCCACACCTCTTTTGATCACTCTCTTTAGGTTGTGAAGACAATCTTCGAATGAATCCCCCACCACGGAGAAATTATCCATAAACACCTCCATAATGTCCTCAACCATGTCAGTAAAAATGGCTAACATGCACCATTGGAATGTGGCTGGTGCATTGCAGAGTCCAAAGGGCATTCTACGAAAGGCAAATATGTCATATGGGCAAGCGAAGGACATTTTCTCTCTATCTTTCAGGGATATTGAGATCTGGTTATACCCCGAGTATTCGTCCAAGAAATAGAAATGGAATCACCTAGCTAACCTGTCCAACATCTGATCAATGAAAGGTAGGGGAAATGGTCCTTCCGGTGGCTGAGTTAAGTTTCCGATAGTCCACGCAAATCTGCCACCCTGTGATTGTACGAGTTGAGATTTACTCATTCTTTTCATTCTGTACGGCCGTCATTCCTCCCTTTTTCGGCACACGCTGGACAGGACTGACCCAATTGCTGTCAGAGATAGGGAAGATGATACCTGCATCAAGCCACTTGATCACTTCCTTCATATTTGGGTTCAGCCTTCGTTGATGTTCCCTAGAAGGTTTGTGCCTTCTTCAAGAAGAATCTTGTGCATGAAGAAGGCTAGGCTGATACCCTTTATGTCTTCCATTGTCCAACTAATGGCAGTATTGCATTCTTGCAACACCTTCAATAATTTTTCTACCTGTACAACTAGCAATCCAGTTGATTTACAGGAAAAGTATAATTTGGACCCAAGAAAGCATACACGAGGTGGGCTGGAAGCGGTTTCAAGTCCAGTTGTGGTGGTTCCTTTATTGATGGTTTTGTAGGTGGTGTCGCTCTCTATTCTAAACGAAGGGGCTCGAACTGAGGTTCCCTTTTCCAGAATCCTTGACCCTCGAGGGCCTTGACCCACTCTGCCAACCCTTCATTGTTCAACTCTTCTAAATTTGTCAATCATGCTCCCAATGGATCTTTGACATTAAGGGTCTCATCCTCTTCTTTCAGTATCACATCCACGGCCTCCACTAGTGAGCAGTTCACATATTCACTCAATCTCCTCATGGATTGTTGAACGTTGAATATTACTTCTTCATTGTTCAACATCATTTTTAGTTCTCCGGTCTCACAATCAATCAATGTTCTCCCAGTGGCTAAGAATGGCCTTCTCAAAATGATGGGTATCTCTTTATCTACCTGGCAGTCTAGAATAACAAAGTCAGTAGGGAATACAAATTTCCCCACTTGCACCAGCACATCATCCAGAATTCCTATCGGTCTTTTAACCGTGCGATCATCCAGTTGCAACAGCATCGAGGTCGGCTTAGCTCTGACAATCCCCAGTTTTGTATAGATTGCCAAGGGGATCAATTTTATGTTGGCTCCCAAGTCACACAATGCTTTTGCAAAAGCATAAATCCCAATTGTACACGGAATAGTGAAGCTACCTGGATCAAACATCTTTTGGGCCATAGGTCTTGTCACTACCGCGCTGCAAGTCTATGTCAAAGTTACAATGGACAGGTCCGGGAAGTCAAATTTCCGCGACATCAGTTCCTTCATCATCTTTAGATATCCTGGCATTTCCCTCAAATCATCCATTAGTGGAATATTCAATTGAATCTGGCGAAGCATGTCCATGAATTTCCTGTATTGATCATCTTTCTTTTGTTTTTCCAATATCTAAGGGAATGGTGCAGGAGTCACTATTTGTCCACTTCTTGCTGGTTGTTCTTTCCTGGAAGCTTGTGGCACAAGAGGTACCACCTATTCTGAGACTTGTTCACCCTATTTTGCTTTACCCTTGTCAACATGTGCCTGTTCAACTACCACTTCAATGAGCTCTACTGATTCATGTGCCTCTAATATAACTGGAGTGGCTGGCGGAGTCTCTCTTCTAGATTGAGCAACTTCTTTCTCTTTGTCTAAATCTCTCCCATTCCGGAGACTTACTACCATTAGCTGATTTGGGTTTTGCTCCTTTGGGTTGATATTAATGTCTGCCGGCAATGTTCCTTGGGGGCGGTTGTTTAAGGCCATGGAAAGTTGTCCCAGTTGATTGTCAATGACTTTAATTGCTGAGTCATGTGCTTCTAACTTTTCATGTATCTTACTATTTGTTCCAATGAGTTGCTGCAGCATGCCCTTGATTTCTACCATGTTGTTGTCTTACTGCCAATGAGGTGGCTGGTATGCCAATTGTTGCTGGTGCTACTGTTGGTAGCCCCGTTGCCTTTGATACAGCACCAATTGGCCTTGTGGTTGTATACCTCCGGGTTGTGGCATGTTGGGTCTATACTTCTAGTTTGGTGTTGGCCCCCATTGTTATCCTCATTGCCTCTGACACCTAAAATTATTGACATAATTTATGTCTTCTCTGAAACCCTGGTTGTCATTCTCTCCACTCCATGAGCACACATATGACTGGTTTATGCACGGGGTACACAATCCTTCGTTGGTTGTATCAACAATATGCACTTGCTTTGTACTCATCTCGTCAATCTTCTTTGTCAGTATGCTCATATGATTCATGAGTGTGGCTATTGGTGTCAGGGTCGTACCTCTAGTCATCCAGCCTCAATTCTGAGCCATCTTATCGAGAAAAATCTTGCACTATATGAACGTCTTGCTCACAAATGCACCCCCGCTGAATCATCTACATTGGCTTTCAAATTGTCTGCCAAACCCATGCAGAATTTCTGTCCAAGAATCTGGTATGGAATGCCATGGTGTGGACACTAAACTAACATCCCTTTGAACCTCTCCCATGTTTCCTACAAGGTTTCAGTAGGTTTCTGCTTGTACAACAATATCTCATCAAACTAACTTGCAGTCTTGTTGGGAGGATAAAACTTGTTTAGGAATTGCTTGACTCATTCCTCCCAAGTGGCAATGGAATTTATTGGGAGCAAATTCAGCCAAGTCTGATCCTCTTCAGTCACAGAGAATGGAAACAGTAGCAGCTTGATTTCTTTCGGGGTCACATTCGACCTCCTTAAGGTCACACATATTGACAAGAAATTTTTCAAGTGTTGTTGTGGATCTTCAATGCGTGACCTGGAGAACAGTCCCTTGTTCTGCAACAGATACAACATGTGTTAGTGATCTGGAATGTCTCCGCTTATATTTGGGGCACAGCAATGGCGGTGGCCAAGTTGTCTGCAGTTGGTTGTGCCCAATGTTGATAACCAATTTTCCCTATAATATTTTTCAAATGCATATACACCTTCAAAACTATGCATTAGCATCAATTGATACTTTTCCATAATTTCTACATTTTTAAATTAATTTATCCTAGTATTTTATTTATATATGTAATTACAAATTGCATCACTAAGGACTTTATAACAATTTCATGGTTTAATTTGATGTTTATACTCATATTAAGCTCAAATTATTTCATAAGTATCCACATTTACGGTTTTTGGTTATAATTGCAATAACTTTGCAATTATAGCCGATGCATGTATTATTACATTATTTTACCAAAAAATAGCTTGTTGCATTTTTAAAATATTGAGTAATTATTTTAAAGCATTTTTATGCATGGAAATAATTTATCTAAAATATTTGTATCAATTATTTAGGTATTTAACAAATAGCCCTTTTTATTTCAAACTTAACCCTTTTAATACCAGCCCAAAACCCCTTAGAGCTTGTTTGGATGGTCGTTACCCATTGTATTGTATCGTATTGTTACATTAAATGCGATGTTTGTTTTGGTTGTTACTTAAATTTTATTGTATTGTATCGTTAAATACATCGTTACGTAACAACGAAACGTGTCACTTTATTTAACGATCGATTTGGTGTGGTTGTGTCGTTATCTTGTCTTTTTATCTCATCTCACCCTTCACTGTCATTAAATAATTTTATTTTATCATTTACTCTACCTTTTTATATATTAAATTTATTTCGTATCATAATTTTTCTTAATAATATTGCAAAAAAATTTCTTCATATTGCTGGCGCATGATGTTATGAAAAAACGGCAAACGGTACAATATATCAAAACATTGTATTAATCAAACGATACAGTACAATACAACATAATATGATACAATATATTATGAAACAACGTGAAACAACCATCCAAACAAGCTGTTAATATTAACCCGAAAACCAGCCAAAAACCCTTAGGCCCAATCTGCATACACCCGACCCAATAGCCACGTTTAATCGTGGTCGTTGATCATTTCGATCAACGGTCAACAATTAAACCTACATTAATTAACCCCCTAACTAACCCTAACCTCTCCCATTCTCTCAATCCGCCGTCACTCGTTCCCTCACCCCTCCAATTCTCTCTCAACTCACCCTAACCTTAATCGTCGTCATGGGTGATAGCATCCTTTATATGGTGTTTCTCTTCCTTCTTCGACCACCCCTGGTCACCTATACTCCATGGCTCTTCGATTTCATGAGTTCTTGAGAAGATGTCAAGTAAAGCCAACCTGTTCTGGTTTGAAACTTGTTAAACGGCCTGTCTCAGGCCATTTTTGTTTGTAAGTAAGGATTTCCTCTTGTTTTTATTACGAATCCATGGGTTTTTGACAGATTCTCTTCATCCCTACTATTTTTTGAAAACCCTAGTTCGATACTGTCGATTCTTATCATATCATTATAGATCTGAGGTGATTCGAGTATTATTAAGTGTTTTCCTTTAAACATTCCTTGTTCTAATTAACTATTTTGATTGTAATCACTCAGTCTAAAACTAGGGTTTTTCCCAAATATTCTTCAAAAGATTCTTCTACTTTCAATGTTTAATCTATTCATCCTTTTACGTATTTGACTAATTTTTGCATGAATGCTCGAACCCTAGATGTTTCTAGTGGTTATACTGACTTCTTCTTCTTTCATTTATTATGGTGATTTCTGGGAATCAGTTGTGCTAACTGGCTCTATTTAGGGATTCAAATGTTTTCCTTGTTAAATCCAGTATTCTTTGGGATTTTTTCCCTAATTGATCTCTATTAATGGTTCGAACCTGCTTTTCTTGTTAACTCTTGTATTTCTTTGAGATTTTACTTAATCGATTTCTATTTAGAGAATCTAAGTAATTCTTTCCCATAAAATCAGTATTCTTTAAAGATTTTTATTGATTATTTCCTATTAATTACCCTGTCATAATTTGTGCACTGAAACTATTCCTTATTTGTGACATGTTTCTCGATTTTACTTGCCTTAATTAATGAATAGAAGTTTAGGGATTTTTACTGACTCTTTATATGGAATGATTTATATTCTTTGCCCTAATTAAACCTCATGTTGTGACTGTTAATTTATTACCCCCAAATTAATGGGTCTATTCCGGACTCCCTTTTGGGAATTGATTCTGTGATTATTTGATTGTCCTTAATTGATTGAATTCTGATTCTCTTTACCTTATTTGTTCAACTCCCTAAGTGCTATATATACACTCTTATTCTACCTTTAAAAGACACAAACAGTAGTTCAAAAATACACACACACACACACACAACAAACGTCTTGTGTGCTCTTGTTTCAAATATCTTGTGTCCCCAGCCCCTGCTCCCTTTTGTGTAACTGTTTGTACACCTAGAACTAATTGACAAACTGAAGTTCAATCTGGGCAATGTGATGCTTTTGTGACTATGATGGTGTTTGTTGAACCTTCCTTTCCCTCAAAAGGTTTTCAACATTTTGTTCACTCCTAATATGTTTCTCTAAACTATTGCTACTCCTAAAGTATTTTCACTCCTAAATAATTTACCTTTATAATGTCTTCCAAAAGTCATCTCAACTATGTCAAGCACTCTCACTTGTACTATTAGATTACTTAAGTTCTGCCCCTCCAGTGTGTGTACTGCCTAGGAATCCATGAGATTCCTCCAAACTCTGGCACACTGGGGATGGCCCTTCCACACTGCACATAACCACTTCTCTATTTATAAGGATCTTGGTGTGAGCATTGTCGGCGTCCCTGAGGCCCTTGGGAACTTTGACGCACCAGGATACCCCTATTGGACATTATGAGACTATGGCACCTTGGACTGTTTGAAGGCATAGTATTTCCAGGTTCACTTTGGGACTATTCAGGCTCCCTATAGCATAGCTGTCATTTGTTATGTAATTCATTTATTTATGGTCTATAATAATAATCCTTGTAGACATATATTGGGGAAATTAGTAAAAGGGGAGGGACTTTATATATATTTTTTGTGGGGAAACCGGGTAGAAATCATGCCTTTAGGTTTATTATGTTTACTTGCATTAGAAATCATGACTTTAGGTTTGTTATGCTTAATTGCATTAGAAATCATGCCTTAGGTTTGTTATGTTTACTTGCATTAGAAACCATGCCTTTAGGTTTGTTTGGCATACTAGAAAACATTTTATAAGCGCATTGTATCATTTGTTACGAAATTCTGCTTCTGCATAATCATGACCACCTAGAAATTCTATTATTAAGTTACTGTTGTAATTCTGCCTAACAAAAAAACTTCCATTCCTTACGTGCATTAGAAGACCTGCTTTAGGACTGTTATTCTCTTTAAAACAATGTCTGCATCGCGTAAAATCAGTAACTATCATGTCTATAAGAGTGTTTAAAAGAAGTCCCAACACCTAGATGTTATAAAGATAAATGTGTGTAAACCAGTTCTGTAATGTTCAACACCTAGACCAGCATGCTTATAGGACTTAATAAGTTCAAACTATTTGTTTTAAATTGATTTCCAGAATCCTGATTACATTTTAGACAGCATGTTTATAGGGTATCTCCGATCCACGACTAGGCAACCTTGTAGGTAATTAAAATCTTATAAAACTATGCTTTGCTTATTTTTGAACTGCCCAGATTCAACGGGTTCTAAAATCAGTAGGCAAACTGATTAGGTTTCTATCGCTTCGCCTTAACACAATGCTGCATAATATCTGCTTGTTATGCTCACCTAGATATCATGTTCTAGGACCTTTCTGAAACATCAGAAATCTTGTTGTTTGAGACGTGATAATTATCTGTTTATTGGTGGAGGTAAACATGATCCCTTTAATTGTTCTTTTACTTGACAGTCCAATATGTTCTTTGTTGACGCTTAGATTTTCTCCTTTAAACACCCTAAGAGTGTCTAGAACTGCCTAAATTAGAGGTCCTAAACACCTCCAGGGCCATAAGGAAGGGACGGTCAACGCACGCATAGAGTTCGTTTGTCACGATCAAAATTCCCAACATTAGGGATCGTGATGGCCCCTAACATCACACTCGCTAGGCAAGCCAATGTTAGAGTTCGATTAACTACTTTGCATTGCTTATTCACTTAAACACGATAAGACAAATTTAAAGTAAATTAAATATAATGATTTCCAACGATTTGACTACATAAATAAAATGATAAACTAATAAATAAATCGAACCACAAACTAATTATATAAATAACTCTAAGACTAGCCCGGGGTCTTGTAACGACCCGGTCGGTCGTTCCATAGAATTTGCATTATTATTGTTGTTATTGCCTTGTCATAGGTTGGTATTACTATTTATGATGTGTTAGAGTTGGTTGGCTCGGGTTCAAAATGGTTGTAGTGAGAATTTAGTCATTTAGTCTTTAAAAATAGCCTTAAAATGGGAAAAGTCAACTGAGAGTTGAATTATTGGTAAACGAACTCGGAATGCATATTTTATGGCTCGGATAGTTTCATTAGGTGATTGGGGACTTAGGAGTGTGTACGGAATAATTTTTTGATGCCCGGTGTAGAATTAGACTTCAATTGGCGAAAGTTAGTTTTGGTGATTTCCGGTCGGCAGTGGAAAATAGGCTATTGGGGTCGGAATTGAATTCCGACAGTTGGAACAGGTTTGTAATGTTATTATGGATAGGTATGAAAAATTTCAGGTCAATCGGAGTTGTTTTGAATAATTTCGACATCGTTGGCGGATTTTGGAAATTCCAAAGTTCTTAGGCTTGAATCCGATGTGATTTTGGTATTTTGATGTTAATTTTAGTGTTTTGAGAATTCAACTAAGTTTTAATGATCATATTTTATGTGTTGGTATATTTTGTTGGGGTCCCGAGGGGCTCGAGATCGATTTCGGATGATTAACGGACCAATTCGTGTTGGAAACTTAGGCTGAAATTGCTGGTGTTTTACAGCAGAACTTTGTTTAGTGCGATCGCAGAGGGACTGGTGTGATCGCGGAGAGTAAATTGGGGCAGGTGACTCTGTGCGATCGCAGATGTGTAGGCGCGATCGCAGAGTATAAGGGGGGAAGGCAGTGCAGTCGCAGGTGTGTGTGCGCGATCGTACAGGGGAAATTGGCGCACGTGGGAGGTCAGAATTGTGCGAAAATAGGTCGCTCCTTGCGATCGTGTGAGGGAGCAAAAGATACACTGTGCGAACACGCCTAATTGTGTGCGAACGCACTGAGTAAAATCTGGGCATTATTAAATAAACCCTTCCGCGACCTAAACCCTTTTTACACCATTTTTGTACGGACAGAGAGCTCTTGAGCCGATTTTTGAAGAGGGAAATCAGTGTTATTCGTAGAGCTAAGTATTTTGGATATTAAAACTCGTTTATGGGTGATTATAGAACATAATCTCAGTATTAAATTCATGGAAATCAGTAGAAAAATGTGAGTTTAGGGCTTGAGATTATGAGACCTATAGGGGTCGATTTGAGGGGTACAAAGAACTCTGAATTTGGTGTTCTTTATATGTACGGACTCGTGAGAGGACAAAAAACATTTTGGTATTAAAATTTCTAATTTTTGGGAGGCGGGATCAGGGGTCGGGTTTTGACAGAATTCGGATTTGTGAGCTAAATTCGATATTTTTCAATTCGAAATTATTCCTTGAGCATAATTTGATGATAAAAATCTGAACTTGGTAGATTTGGAGCATCCGGAAGTTGATTCGAAAGATAAACACATATTCCTTACTTAGGCGACTATTGAGTTGCGAAACGGCTTTTTAAAGGTTATTTCCAATAGTACTATATACACTTGATATGATTTGGGCTGTAAGCCATGTTTGGGGCCTAATGCCAACCTGTTTACCCCTTGGGGGATGCGTTTACTATATTTTCCTCACTGATATGTTTGATTTTACACTCAGTCTTTTCCTGATAAATTGTTTTGACACTCGGAGTATTTTGATATTTTTTATTGAAAAATGAAACACTGTTTTGGGTCGAGAACCCGGTATGTTTATGGCCTAAGGGAAAATTTAGAGTGTCTGACTGAGTGAGGCTTTCAGGCCTATATTGTGAGAGGCTTTCAGGCCTATATTGTTAAAGCTTTCAGACCTATATTGTGAGGATATGAGGGAGGCTTTCAGGCCTATATTGTGAGAGGCTTTCAGGCCTATATTGTGAGAGGCTTTCGGCCTATGTTGTTATAGCGCTTGGGCTGTAGGAGCCCCTTCGGAGTCTGTACACAACCCCAGTGAGCGCAGGTACCTATTGAGTGATGATTATTGCCCACGGAGCTGATACTAAGTGATGATTATTGCCTGATGGGCTGATACAAAGTGATTGTGAGAATGCCTGATGGGCAATTGTTACGAGAAATGATTTTGGCCCGATGGGCAATTTTATTAAAATTATTTTACTGAGTTTTTGAACGGTAAACCACTTGTTTTCAACTGGTTCATATTGAGGATTTTACTGAGATGTATTGATATTATACTTGTTTCAAAGTATTTTCTAGCAATTGGTTTTCAAACTTATGTAATTGCTGTATACTTTTGGAGACGTGATGTTTTACTGTTTTTGTGAATTTGTGTATCTGCACTATGTGTTTTATAATTCTCAGACTGTGATTTATTTTCACCACTACTGAGTTGGCGTACTCATAAAGACTCCTTGTGCCTCTGTGCACAGATCCAGGTACCGATTTGGAGCAGTAGCTGCCTTGTTTGTTAGCAGCAGTTCACGAGATTTCGAGGTAGCTGTCCCGCATCCACATCTTCTCCATTTCCCTTCCTTGATTAGTATTAGAAATTGATTCATAGACATTTATTATGACATTAGCAGAGTTAGATTTATTTCTTTTTAGATGCTTATGATCATTGACTCCAGTCTTGGGAGGTTTTGTTTAGACTGTTAGATTATTATCGGGGCGTAAAGACTTAATGAAGTTAATTATTACTCTGTTTGTTGTTTATGATTGATTTTTCAAGTATTATAATAGAACGAATGAATAATTAGGTTATGGTTGGCTAGCCTAGTTCCACGATAGGCGCCATCACAACCTGTTAGGATTTGGGGTCGTGACAAGTTGGTATCAGAGCACTAGGTTACATAGGACTCAACGGTCATGAGCAAGTTTAGTAGAGTCTTGCAGATCGGTACAAAGACATCTGTACTTATCTTCGAGAGGATTCAGAACCCTTAGGAAACATTCCACATTCTTGAATTCTTATCGTGCGAATAAATTTATTCAGCCAAAAGTGTAACTCTTTGAATTCCTTTCATCTATTCGAATGCACACGCGAGCGCTTGGTATCAGTTGTGTGTCGACGACTTGTGACTTCCATGGATGAGATATGATTTTTAGCGTGTTGATAATGGGCCGGTCGGAAGGACTTGAGGCCGGATTTTTGTCTGTGGCTTGAGTGCTGAGATTTCGTTTGTGTGAGTACATGTGTTGGGGGACTTATATGTCTGTTTGTGTCCTTATTGATGGAACTTTGTGACTAGATGACTACATGGTGAGTGTGATCGGATAGTTAGATGTATTCAGGTTGTTTGATTGTGACCAAAATGAATTGGTGGGAGATGTAGCAAGAACCATTAATTGTTTGACTTCTGTATTGAGTTAGAATATGGCTTCGAGTTATGAGTATTGAAGGACCTCCCATGTTGTTTAGATGCGGAGTGAAGCGGATCCTTCTGCTATGTTATGAGTTTTGAGTGATGTCTTTTGGGTTGACCAATGCCCCAACATCGTTCATGTATCTGATTGACGATATATTCAGCCGTGTTGGAACTCCTTTGTTATTGTATTTATTGATGGCATCCTGTCGTACTCTCATAGCCATGGGTAGCATACTCAACAATTGATGATGGTATTACGAGGATATAGGGAGGAGAGAAGCTTTGTGCGAAGTTCTCCAAGTGTGAATTGTTGGCCCAGTTCAGTAGAATTCTAGGGACACGTGGTGTCCAGTGAAGGTATCCATGTGGTCATACGAGTGTGGGTAGAGCTTCCAGAAGCTCAAGATTTCTTTGACCACAGCTCCATTATTAGTTCTGCCATCAGTTTCAGGTTCTTATACCACTTAATGGGATGTCTTGAGGGCAGGCAGTGGTTGTGTTCTAATGTAGGAAGGTATAGTAATTGCGTGATAGCTATGGTTTTCAGAAGTGTATAGGGAGATATCATTTGAGGTTAAGCAGGTAGGGGTATCTCCTGCGGGTTGACCTGAGGTGTGTGACCCTTATGTTGATCTGTAGTAAGTTCCCTTCTACCAGTAAATTATGTATGTTGTACTTGAGTTAGATTGCTGGTGGGGGGTTGGCATGACCATTACAATGGTGAAGGCAAGATTTGCATACGATTTGAGGGTTAGATGGTTTGGATCATATGAGCTTATGGTAGATTTTGTTGAACCTCACCACAGTATGGTGGCAGTGATAATGTGTGAGCATCGTAAGTTATTGTTTGTCTTGATCCTTGGCTTTGAGCCAAGTGGGGGATTCTGTTAATGATAAGTTGATTACACGATTATGTTATGTATTGGATTCGGTTCGAAGTATGTTGGTGAATCAGTTATGACTTGCAGAGGTAAAATTTATTGAATGATTGGGTTGTACTTGAAAGGGTAGTGTTTGCAGTGTATGAGTTTGCTTGTTACTTCAAAGGTTTGGATTACTTTCGTAGTATGTTGTTTGCAAGCGAGGTCAGGTCATTCAGTTTACTTGGTTAGTGTAATTGAAATTGCGTAGAGTAAATGACATTCGAGAATGGTTCAGACAGATTCAAGGTTATATGTACTGATCGACGATCCTCAAGGTGTGAGAAGGGCTAGAACTGAGATTTACAGGGAATGTGTCAAGGCTTGTGGTGTATTCGCATTATCATGGATTCTATTCATCAGTATCAGGAAAGCGAAGGTAATGACTTTAAATTCGCATGAAGTCTATTCAGGGTAAGTATTTTGATGTGGTGCTTTGGGGATGTTTGAGAGAGTATTCAGCGGCTCATGAGCCTTAAACGGTATATTTTTGTATGCTTGGGTTTCGTGCGGTTAGTCGGGATAGAGAATCGCGGTATAATGGAAAGAAGAAGTATCAATTCGAAGGTAAGTAAGAAGGAACTTGGATAAATAGGATAGCTTGGTATTACGTCGGATCGACATGATAAGGGATATGGTTAGTTCTTTGGGTGTTTATATGGTAATGAGTTGTTACATGTGTTTCTTAGCAATTCTCTTGGAATTTGGTGGCATGCGTAGCTTGATTGAGTTGGAAGGATTCAGTCTTGGCGGTTTGGTGTTGTACAAATGTGCTTCGTGAGTTCTTGATGGTTTCTACCGTGGTTAGAGATGTATATTTCTACTGGTGTAAGGGCCATGTGAGGTATAGTGATTTTTCTTCTAAATGGGATCAAATGGAAAGTTCTTGGCTAGTTGGGTACGTAGTTGTTTGTGTCTAGGAAGGGAGCATGAAGTTCTCATATTTATCATAGGATTGCATGGCGTATACGGTATTTTGTGTATAGTGAAGAGTGGCATATGTGAGGTCACGGTTCAGTTCTGGAAGGAAGGTCAGAACTAGCAGTTTCAGATGATTAGGTTAAGGATACCACTATTGGGTGGCTGGATGAGCGTATATATTCATTAAGGACAATGTATTTAAGGCAATGTGTTTGAATAAGGGTGCTTCATTGGTGTTACGACGCTCTCTTGTGGGATCTACTGTTGATATTCAAGGTTTCTTGGTGACACAGAGGAATTTTGGGGGTATCCCTCGTGGAATGATAAAGTATTAGGGGCGTGTTATATAATTGAGTGGGGGAATTGGGATCAGATATGGTAATTGGTGCGCCTCATGGATTTGGAGACTGGGAGTTTTCATGAACAGATTATTTTTGTAGTCGTGAACTATAAGGAGACGAGCAAAGCCAGTCAGGTGTTAGTATATGTCATGATTTAGCCATTATGAACCGTTGGAGAGTTGTCTTCCTAATGTGGATGACCAGAGTTGATTTAGAATTTTTGGTAGGCCAGTGTGGGTGTGTGTTCTACATTGAGTCGGAATTGTTGACCCCAAATTACTATTGTTGAGGGATATACCATTTGATTGTCATTGAGCTTATTCATGTTTCGGAGTGATATATGAGTCACCTTTAGGTGTTTCGAGGAGTTGTGATCGTTGGTTTTATATGTGCATATGGTGTAGTTCTATCGGGACTTTATAGCGAGATTTGAGTAAGGTAAATAATTGGGTGTTGCAGGATTGAGACGTATTGGTTATGTCTTTCTGGTTCGGGTGGCATGGTACCGTCCGATTTCCCCGTGGTTATGGAAATGAACTTTGAGTACTTGATGTCAAATTTCGCATGGTTATTGATTTTGAGCAAGGTGGCTTAGAGTATTTCATGTGGTCCAGCGGTTGGATGGAATCACGCTTTTTAGCCGAGTTAGGTAGAGGTATGATCCTTGGTGTCGAATTTGTGTGATATGATTTCACGGTGTGTATCAGGATTTTAGCATGATGTGGTAATGGCAAGAGTAATGGCAGGATAGTCCTCTCTTGTGAGTCTTCTCTATTTTATGAATTGAGCTCTTGGGATGTTGTTATTGTGTCACGACCCAAAACCTATGGGTTGTGATGGCACCGGACACCACTGTCAGGGAAGCCAACCCCTTAATCAGTTGAAATACCTTCCTGATTAACATTTTCGAAATCATGCCCTTTTCTACATTTCATAACCAAATAATTAAAAATTTCGTAAATTAACTACGGCAGGAAATCAACTTAATATAATAAAAGAGATACCGACACATCCCCAGAACCCGGTGACACAGATACATGAGAAATTTCTAAGAATTTGTACAATTATACAACTCTTGTCCGAGAAAAAAATTGGACAAAGGCAATAGAGATACAATGTAAAGACATAGAAGGGAGACTCTGTCAGCTGCGGAACGCCTCCGAATGAATGCAGCCCGAGTAAGTCTCCAAATCAACCACCGTACTATGAAGGTACCTGTGCAACAAAATTCACAGAAAGTGTAGCATGAGTACATAAACATATATGTACCCAGTGAATATCCCGTCTAATCTCGAAGAAGTAGTGACGAGAGGTCGACTCGACACTCACTAAGGTCCAGCAATAGTAATATGACAGTATATAATGAAAGCGGTAGGCATGTGAAGGCAGATAAGCAACGATGTGAATACAAGGCACTGAAATCCGAATAATTTCTGAATATAGGTAAATAACAATTTCCACCCCCTTTTTCCTCAATTATCAAAGTAAATAACGGTTCCCACTTCCTTTTTCCTCGAATGTCTGACAAGTCAATATCTATGAAACGGTAACAAATAGTTATACGTACATAGGAATAAGACAATCGGCCGGAGTCATAAGATAGTATATAAACACTGAATGGTCGTAAAGCTCCCCACGATCACGAATCATACCTGCGACTCGTGTGCTGACTCGATTACACTGATTAAATATAAGCTCCCCACGATCGCGAATCATACCTGCGACATGTGTGCTGACTCGATATATATGTATTGTATCATCATATATATGCACTGTCGGGGATCGAACGACCCATCCCATAAGTGCATCTTTACATCCGCCGTGGCGTACGGCCCGCTCCCATAAGAGTATATTTAAATCTGCCGTGGCGTACGGAACGTTCCCATAAGAGTATCTTTAAAATCCGTCGTGGCGTACGGCCCGATCCCATAAGAGTATCTTTAAAATCCGCTGTGGCATATGGTTCGTTCCCATAAGAGTAGCGGAAGACACACTTCACTCGGGGAATGTAAATTTGTGAAACGGTCACATGCACATACAATATTCTTTTCTTTTCATAATACCTTCCATAAAACAATTTCTGTCATAGTACTTCCCGTAAGACATTTCATTTCATGTTATGTTTCCGTAAAACAATTCCTTCCATAATATTTTCCGTAAAACAATTCTTTTCATATTATTTAAAATTCATAAGTCTCAGAGAAAAAAAATTACATATAGCATGTGGAACACCTAAGGGGACAATTACCTCTTACAAGGTTAGAAAGGAGACTCACCTCGCTCCGAAGATTCATCACCGGCTTCCAAGCCTCTACGACGACTTCAATGGATGCGCAACACCCTCAAACTATCCAAATAACGATAATTCAATGAAAATATACTCAATTGATCATAACAAATTCAAATTACAAGGTTCCTTAACCCGGCTCAATGAAATGACCAAAATGCCCTCAGGACCACGTGCCCGGACTTTGAATTTCTTGAAGAAAATCTCTACCCGTAGCTTTACTAATTCATTTACACCATTTACTCCAATAATTAAGCTCAATTCGTGGCTAAAAATCAAATTTACTAAATTCTAGGTTTCCTTCAAAAATCCCCAAATTTCTTCAATTTCTCATACCAAATCTAGGTATTAATCTTGGAAATAAGTAGGTACAACTTACCTCTAAAGCTTGATGGAATCCCCCTTGAATTGTTCTTCAAAATCGCCCCTGGCCATGAAATGAATGAAGGAAATGCCAAAAATCCCGATTTAAAACAACACTGCCCAGCTCTGACCCTCTATGCGATCGCATGAAGGCCTCCACAATCGCATAGGTCACCCTCTGCCTCCTCCGCGATCGCACCTCACAAACCACGATTGCACAAGCAAATTCCCTGCACCCTCAACTCACTCTCCTCTGCGAACGCAACATCCGACTCGCGATCGCACTAGCCAGCCCCAGGCTTCATCGCGGTCGCACATCAGTTTCCGCGATCGCATAGGAAAACCCCCAGCTCCCCTAAATTTCTTCTCCGCGATCGCACAGCAAGGTCGGCGATCGCATAGAACACCAGCAGCACCAGAAACCAGCAACAACAAAATAGAGAAAAGTGGCCCGAAACTAACCCGAAACACACCCGAGACCCCCAGGACCTCGTCCAAACACACGACTCAGTCCCATAACATCCCATGAACTTGCTCGAGGCTTCAAATCACATTCAACAGCGCCGAAATCACGAATCGCATAAAAATTCAACTTTATGAACTTTGAAATTTCCAACTTTCACATCCGATGCCGAAACTTATCAAACCACGTCTGATTAACCTCAAATTTTGCACACAAGTCATATTCGACATTACGGACCTGCTCCAACTTCCGGAATCGCATTTCGACCCCGATATCAAAATCTCCACTTCCGGTCGAATTCTTCCAAAACCTTCAAATTCTAACTTTAGCCAAATAACCTCGAATTGACTTCCGGATATCCGAATTCACTTTCAATCGCGCTCCCAACTCCAGAATCACCATACGGATCTATTCCAAGAATCAGAACCCCAAACGGACATTAAAATCGTTGAAATGTGCTTTAAGCCAAATTTAGGAAATTCCTACAAAAATGCTGATTTCCATAATATACGCCAAAACGCTCCCGGGTTATCCAAAACCAGACCCGGACATACGCCCAAATCCGAAATCATCATACGAACTTGCTGGAACCTTCTAATCCTGATTCCGAGGTCGTTTGCTCAAAATTCCAATCCTAATCATTTTAACTTAAGGCTTCCAAAATGAGAATTTTCCTTTAAATTTAACTCTGAACTTCCTGAATTTCGATTATGACCATACACACAAATCACAATACCTGAAATGGAGTTGTTCATGACTTCCAACCGCTGAACGATGCGCTAGAGCTCAAAACGACTAGTCGGGTCGTTACATTCTCCCCCACTTAAACAGATGTTCGTCCTCGAACGTGCCAAGAACTTCAATTGAGATATCTGAGATCACTGACCAACACCTCGTGCACCTTCCCGTGCTGACACATCTCATTTGAATACATAAACTCGATAAAATCTGAAGATAACCTCCTTTATCCATACAACAAATCCCGGACTCAATTCCAACTCTTGAAATTCCCCGCCATGCCTGCTCTGATTCATGAATACCGTATCAATTACCACATGAGTCACCAGAACACAACTGTGTACCTTTGCTGAAATGACACCATACATTGCATAGTCCATCTGTTGACCACAATGACGCTCTCGGAACCGTAATAGCCAAAATTCTACGAATCTGATGCTCTTAGTGCAATTTATAAGATATATACCAACATCCTGCTAATATGCTTCCAATACCACCACAATGGAGAAGACGCGTAGAAGTTAGCAACCAACTACAAAGTTAATCAAACATTGAAATCCTTTCTCTTGCCTTAGATCACTTTCTCATTATGGATCAAACACTGGTATTTGACATGTAGTATACTTCTCATAATCTCATCACATCGATCCCAGATTCCATAACCTTGTCTCACCCAGTATGAACTGTTCAGACAGCAAATCCTCCCATACATGACCAACAGCCACACACGATGCCATAATGCGCCAATAGGCCACAACTCGAACATGTCACATAAGAAATTACTTAGGAAAGGACTACTCAACCCACGTAACCAATATAACTCTCCCCAAAATACAGGAAGTAAAACACAAAGATAATAATTGTAGGAGACCTACTCAACATCACACTGTTTCAGCGCGCAACCCGATCCAAATAACATACCCGTGGCGGCGTGCCACCCGATCCCATCATAAAATTTACATAAAGAGATAAACACGGAGCTGAATTGCTCAAAATTACGAATTACTGAATACCGGACACAAGAATGTTGAGTGCATAATACCATTCTAGGGAGACTGATGGGGCCATATACTATCAACTCAAGCATAACTGCGGTGTGACATTGATACGCTCAATTTACACTTTAAAAAAGTGCAAGCGATCGTTGTCAAATATAGTAACCCAACAAGGTTGGGGTCGAATCCCACAGAGAACAATATGAGGGCGATTAGGAATGCTAGAGAATTATCACTTATCGTGCAATGCCAAATAATTAAGATTTTGGATTTTTGATAATTGTTTATAGCTAAATGCGAAAATATAAACTAACCTAGAAAGCGAGTAAAATGATCAATGGCAACAAAAATGAATGCATCGGGAATTACACTCAAGTAACGATCCAATGTATTTCACGATTTTACAAATATGAGTGAGTTATGTTAATTAGCCACAGATAATATTTCTTAATTAGCTTTTCCCAAAGACTAACAAGACTTCCTAAATGAATTATTCCTAGCCCAATTAGGATATTAAGCACTTCCGGGTTTGGCTACAAGTAGTTCAATCCTATCCCTAGGTAGAATATATAAAATGAGGGTTAAATCCTCAAGTTCTTGTTAATTAATCTTTTCCAACCCCAAATAATCTTTTCCAAAATTAATTCGGAGTTAATGGGCGAGTCCTAGGGTTAGCTAATCCCTTTGGAAACATTAAAGAACAAAAATAATTAAAATAACAAACACCCACTTCATAAATATAATAAAATCATTCAATACATAAGAAAAACAAGGTATTTAATCCACACTTTCAATATGAATATTCTCATAAAAAAGNGTTCTTCTCTCTCAAAAATATATTTACTAAACTGAAAAATATGTCCAAAGATATGCCAAGATATGTAAAAATGGCTGCTAGGTCGAGTATATGAGAGTTGAGTTTGGAAAATGTGATTTTACACTCTTGTCCAGATCTGATGCCCGACTATCGCACCTGCGGAAGATTACTCGCAGGTGCGATTCCGTAGGAGCGGAAAAATTCACGCAGGTGCGAGTTCTGAGCGTTGGTCACCTTTCTGCAGAAGCGGACGTCTGGTCGCACCTGCGGTTCCGCAGGTGCGTGAATTTCACTCGCAGGTGCGAGTTTAAGGCTGGTTTGACTTCTATCACAAATGCGGACATATGGTCGCACCTGCGGTTCCGCAGGTGCGTAAAAATCACCGTAGGTGTGAGTCTTGTGTGACTGAGCTAGCTTCGCAGGGGCGATCAATCCTTCGCAGGTGTGAGGTCGCGCTTGCGACCTAGAATCCGCAGGTGCGGAATCACTGAAGCATTTCATGCACCTTTTTCACCACTTTTTGTCCAACTTTCATTCCAATTCAACACCAACCTTCATAGCATCAGTTCCCTGAAAATTGAGCAATTATACACTAAAAACAATCTCAAGTTATCATTTAACAATACAAAATCTAATGAGAAAAGGCTAAAATGAGTGGTAAAATCACCACTCATCAGACATATAACATGAATCTCAAGACCCGCTCTGCTCACATAACAACATCACTACGCGGAATCTCAACACATACAAAATAATCAAATCGTTTCACAACTCATAGAGCACATTCACAATATACCTGAACCAACGAAGACGAGACAACATCTGGTAATCCAACACCTCTTCTCTGCGGAGCGCTATACTGAAATGAACACACCTGACTTGTGTGAAGCCCAAAATCTTGTTTTAAATTCGGTAACACACTGCAATTCGACCCTGCTTGTGCTGAACTAAGCTAATAGCTTCACCTGGTCCATAATACCCCGATTCTTTACATAATACACAAGAACAACCATCCTAGCTGGGACGGACACCCCACAACTCGCAATTGACTGAACCGAACACCTTCCAGGCATAAATTCTCAATTAAGAAATATTACATTCTTATATACATTGGTCTAATCCTTTTAATCCCTTAGGTGACTACAAGTCACATTAATGAAATCTTTTCGCGGGCAAGATCCTACGACTTTCCACGCAAGGTAACAAGTCTGCACATCCTTACTCCTGATCCCACAAATGCTGCAAAACACATCAGGAACCCATGACCAGGACACCAGCCTCTTTCACCGAACATCGATCTCAGGTGACACTGAATATAACACCATCTTATTCTAAACATTCAAATCCTTCGCTCCTGCTCTGTGATGACCCAAAAGGTCATCCTAAGTAATCCTAGCTAAATATGTGTTCTGAGGCCCCGAAAGCCTCTATTAGTCTCACCTCGATATGCGTGCATAGCTCGGGCATGTAGCTGGGAAGTCTGTATGTTGGAATTGGATGAAAAATAGAATTTATGATAATTAAATGATAAAGTTGACTTTGGTCAACATTTTTGGTAAACGGACCCGAACCCATGATGTGACGGTCCCGGAGGGTCTGTAGGAAAATATGAAACTTGGGCGTATGCCCGGAATCAAATTCCGAGGTCCCAAGCCCGAGAAATGAATTTTTAAAGGAAATTGTTTTCTGGAAATAATAAAGGAATTTGAAAATGAATAATTATGTGAAAACCGTGTTACCACGCCCGTATTATGGTTCCGGAGCCTGGAACAGGTTTATTATATGTTATGCGAGTTATCTGTGAAATTTGGTGTAAAACGGACTTGAAATGACGTGATTCGGATTAAAATTGGAAAAGTTGAGTTTTATGAAGTTTTAAGAAAATTCTAAGAGTTTCGAGGTTTAATTCAATGAATTTGATGTTATTTTGATGATTTAAAATCTTGAACAAGTCCGTAGAATGTTTTGGGAGTCGTGTGTTTTTTTGGTTTTGAGCCCCGAGGGCTCGGGTGAGTTTCGGGTAGCTAACGGGGTGTGAAAACATGAAAAATCTGGTGTGATGTTGCAGTTTTGTGATGTCTGGTGTGATACCCTTCGCGAACGCGGCCAAGGGCTCGCGAACGCGAAGGGTAAATAGTGTGGCTTGGGTTTTGTTCTACGTGAACGCAGGGGTATGGGCGCGAACGTGGAGCTATGGGGGGAACTTCTCTACGCGAACGCGACGCCCCTCTCGCAAACGCGTAGTATTATAGGACGGGGTCTGGGGTCAGGTAGATTGTTCTTCACGAACGTGGGCAGAGGCACGCGAATGCGGAAGGTTAGGGAGTCAGACCTACGCGAACGAGGCCCTGGTCACGCGAACGCATAAGTCCCAGCTGCCAACCCTTCGCGAACGCGGCCAGTGGCATGTGAACGCGAAAGGTAAATCCCTCCAGTGATTTTAATAACCCAAAAACAGAACCATTTCGGGATTTCTCCCATTTTTCACAACTCTTCTTTCTCCCCATCCCACCTAGGCGAATTTTGAAGAACTTTTCCTCCATAGCTCCATAGGTAAGTATTGTTAACATCATTTCCTCTTATTTTCATCAACTAATCACTAGATTCTAGGCCTAAAATCATGGGATCAAAGTAGGAATTAGGGATTTTAGGTAGAGTTGGGTTTTTGAGAATTTTGGGTGATTCAACCTCAATTTGGGGTCGAATCTTAAAACAAATTATATATTCTAACTCGTGGGGTTATGGGTGATCGGGTTTTGGTCCGAGCCTCGTGTTTGGACCAAGCGGGCCCGGGGTCAAATTTTGGAATCTTAGGAAGAATGCTTTGAAATAAATAATTAGGCTATGGGTTTGATTTATTGAGCCATTATTGATATACTTGGGTTGATTATGTCTAGATAATACCGTTCCGGAGTCGGATTCTAAAGGAAAGGCTGTGATTGAGGCTTGACTTGCATTTTTGGAGCCGAGGTAAGTGTTTGGCCTAACCTTAGCTTGAGGGATTAGGTATAGAGTCTTATTTGCTATGTGTAATTCATGTCCAACGTATAGGCGGGGTGACGAGTGCCTATATGTTGCGGTCAAGCATGCCCGTGAGTCAATTGTGATGAATCGTACTGTGTTCTTAATATTCTCCGTACTATGAGTAATTGGTGATTTAGAAGTGATACCTTGATGTTATTTCATGACGTGGGGAGTTATTGTGTTATTTGTTTCAGTTGAGGCTTTACTGTTGAAACATTATTTCTGATGCAAGGTTGGTTATAGCTGAGACCCTTGCCGGGCATTTGTTGAATTATTAATTGATGATTTCTCCTTGCCGGGACGATAGATATTTATTGAGTATTTCCATACACTTGAGGCTTCTTATTGTTGATTTTTATGTTATATTGTTAATCGTTTATTATTTATCGCACGAGGGGACATGCCGTGCTGATTGTTTGTTATTTATCACATGAGGGGACATGCCGTGTTGATCGTTGATTATTTATTGCACGAGGGGACATTCTGTGCCGAGTGTTACTACTTACGCACGAGGGGACATTCTGTGCCGAGTGATTGTGAGGTTATGCACGAGGCGACATGCCGTTCCTTTTGCGGTTCATTATCGTTTTGAGAAGTTAAATTCCTGCTTTTACCTTTACATTTCAGTTATTACCCTATTCTACCGTGTTAGCATTTTGTTGCCCCTTTTTACCCCCCAGCATGTTCTCCCCGTATCTGTCTTACTTGCTTACTTCCGTCGATATTCTCATGTTATTATATAGAATTGCACAGGTACACATATTGTTGTCGGTCCTAGCCTCGTCACTACTTCGCCGAGGTTAGGCTCGGCACTTACTCAGTACATGGGGTCGGTTGTACTGATGCTACACCTGCACTTCTTTATGTTGTGCAGACTACGCAGCCGGACCCGGTGGTCACTGACGGTCGGAGTATTCCATCAGTTCATACAGGAGCCATCGAGGTAGACNTATGTACTTATTTTCAGACCTTTGTTTTTAGTAATCTCTTAGACAATTCGTGAGTATGTGACACCAGTTCTGGGATTTGTATATGGGTTTTATTTCGAAATTGCTATATTATTTTTGGTAATTTGTTAACCTTCATATTGTGGGCCATCGATGCCTTAGTTATCTTGTTCGATTTAGTTGTTAATGAGTTTTATTTAGTTCAAATGTTGGCTTGTCTAGCGGGTTCAACGTCAGATGCAGTCATGGCCCGAAGGTGGTATTTCGGTTCATGACATGCTCCTCCGAGCTCATGACATCCTCGTTAACCCCGAACCGCGATCTCGATCCTTACCTCTAGTTCCACACTGGCTACTGCTCCCAACATGCCGACATGGAATATCCTAGGAATTTCATCATAATTCCTGAACCACTAATAGGGTGAACACTTCATCATATAGAAACTTTTTACCTACCTTGATTCACGAGAACCATAACAACACACGGGCGAATTCTCAACAACACAACACATGCCAACTCATGAGTAGTGGTCTGAACCGCCATGACCCTTCCAGAATCTGCCTGTACCTGAAAGGTCATAGAGCTTGAATGCTCCCAAATGAAATCTATTACGACGGCCGACAATCCCCACACACATCTGCACATTCCATACACAAACTCATTCACCTGACGGACTGATCACTGCCGAACATGTGCCATGTTAACCATGGCTAACCAAATCCATCCTCCTTTTAATCATCTTCAATTGTCTCGGAGACAATAGTGGCTCCCTTTAACTCATAGCATCTCAACCCTTACTCATTCTGAGCGACCCTGATTCTCGAGACCGTGCTGCCTAAATCCGGCAGCCCGTCTCATACCCTTTCAAATGGCCATTTGCACAATCCGGAGTCTATTCTCTCACTCCTTCCATACTATCTTGCATGCTGAAAAATAACATACGATACTCCAACCATCTTCCCCTTAGCTGTAACAATTTTCCAATACGCCGACAATCCGCAACCCCATGAGAACACCATCCTAAAACCCAGCTGCAGGTGATGGGACTCCCCCACTTAGCCCGAAGCTACTCTTGCACCACTGAAGACCCTGCTGACATCCTTTCTCCTTGCAAACATGCCCTTGCTCAACCAACCCGTCCAGCTCTTCCGAATTTTCCTATTAGCACTCCCCAAATATCCAAAATCCCTAGCAACATTCACACATTTTGCCTCCTAGCGAATAGCCGCTATGATCCCTTACAGAAAACTAGCTAACCACGCCACCGCTAACCTATACCCAGAAAATAACCCACCCATGGAAATCACCAACTCACATCTTCCAACGACGCTGAAATACACACTCTCTGCAACATCAATACCCCATCCTAAGCCTGTTCTCATTTACCAACTTTACCAATTCGTCCGCTTTTCATGTACATCTACTAAACGCGCTACAATATCTTCTAACTCACCACTATGTTGCCGCTCTCCCACTTTGGTTAACCTCATTCCTTCAAGCACTACCTGACTTCCTTTCCTTCCCCCTGGCCTTTCAGAAATCTAGCCGACATCCGATACGTCTCTCGTGACTTCCTTCATCACATGCTTCTCAACTCCGGCCTCAATTCAATATCATCCTTCATAGCTCTTAAACCAACAGATTACCACAATTTCAGACTTTCCGAAGATCATCTTTCTCGAGCTGTCTTCACTAGAAGTAGCTATTAAATTCTGAACCACCACACACCACGATCTCCGACATCTGCTTCTTCAACACTGCTTCACAACACTTTAACCCAACGCAACTGAAGAACCATAACACCGGCGAACTTAACGCATTCCATTCGATCAATGGCGACGATATCACATCACAGGTGAGTATTCCACCTCACTTGAAACCACAAAGTCTTACTACTTTATCAATCCCAACCGGACCTTTCATAGTTCAAGTTCCTTTCCTCCATCGGAACTAAAAGACTGAAATCTCAACATCATGCCCTGAGAAGACCTCCCCTTCAAGTCATTCATTACCTCTACATATGATAAATCATTCTACCATCATATCAACACTGCGCGATAACCAATCATAAGCATCATAACAATCTGAGCACAGTCTCAAGGTTCTCAGAAACACAGCAACTAAGCTGAAACAACATAATATCCTTCTGCAGGGCAACAACAACAACCCTAGCTAGCTTTACATGGAAAATATCTCGCACCATATCCGTATCATCATTATAATTTCTCAAACCCTCGATTCACGACAAGCGCTTCGCGACGTGTAAAATTTAGTAGGGAGGAAACATAGGCAAAAGCCTTAAGGGAATCAAATTGCACGATAAGGAATCAAGGAGGGAAGTACTCCTAATATCCCTGTAGGCTCTCGAAGATAAGTACAGACGTCTCCGTACCGATCCGCAAGACTACTAGACTTGCTCATGACTCGTGAAACCTAAGGGAACCTAGAGCTCTGGTACCACGTTGTTACGACCCAAAACCTATGGGTTGTGATGGCGCCAGACACCACTGTCAGGCAAGCCAACCCCTTAATCAGTTGAAATACCTTCCTGATTAACATTTTCGAAATCATGCCCTTTCTACATTTCATAACGAAATAATTAAAAAAATCGTAAATTAACTACGGCAGGAAATAAACTTAATATAATAAAAGAGATACCGATACATCCCCAGAGTCCGGTGACACAGGTACATGAGCAATTTCTAATAATTTATACAATTATACAACTCTTGTCCGAGAAAGAAATTGGACAAAGGCAATAGAGATACAATGTAAAAACATAGAAGGGAGACTCTGTCAGCTGCGGAACGCCTTCGGATGAATACAGCCCGAGTAAGTCTCCAAATCAACCACCGTACTATGAAGGTACCTGTGCAACAAAAGGCACAGAAAGTGTAGCATAAGTACATAAACATATATGTACCTAGTGAGTATACCGTCTAATCTCGAAGAAGTTGTGACGAGAGGTCGACTCGACACTCACTAAGGTCCAGCAATAGTAATATGACAGTATATGATGAAAGCGGTAGGCATGTGAAGGCAGATAAGCAACGATGTGAATATAAGGCACTGGAATCCAAGTAATTTCTGAAAATAGGTAAATAACAATTTCCACCCCCTTTTTGCTCAATTATCAAAGTAAATAACAGTTCCCACTTCCTTTTTCCTCGAATGTCTGGCAAGTCAATATCTATGAAATGGTAACAAATAGTTATACGTGCATAGGAATAAGACAACCGGCCGGAGTCGTAAGGTAGTATATAAACACTGAATGGTCCTAAAGATCCCCACGATCACGAATCATACCTGCGACTCGTGTGTTGACTCGATTATACTGATTAAATATAATATCCCCACGATCTCGAATCATACATGTGACTTGTGTGCTGACTCGATTATACTGATTAAATATAAGCTCCCCACGATCGCGAATCATACATACGACTCGTGTGCTGACTTGATATATATGTATTGTATCATCATACCTATGCACTGCCGGGGATCGAACGGCCCGTCCCATAAGTGCATATTTAAATCCACCGTGGCGTACGGAACCCCAAACAGACATCAAAATCATTGAAATGCGCTTTAAGCCAAATTTAGGAAATTCCTTCAAAAATGCTGATTTCCACAATATACGCCAAAATGCTCCCAGGTTATCCAAAACCCGAACCGGACATACGCCCATGTCCGAAATCATCATACGAACCTGCTGGAACTTCTAATCCTGATTTCGAGGTTGTTCGCTCAAAATTCCAATCCTAATCAATTTCTTCAACTTAAGGCTTCTGAAATGAGAAGTTTCCTTTAAATTTAACTCTGAACTTCCTGAATTTTGATTCTGACCATACACACAAATCACAATACCTAATATGGAGATGTTCATGACTTCCAACCAATGAACAATGCGCTAGATCTCAAAATGATAGGTCGGGTCGTTACATATTGAGTGCACGAGTTGCACAAGTTATGGCTCTGGATGGTATTGATGTTGATCAGACGAGTGGTTTCTGGTTTCTATGAGTTTCTTTCATCATCGGCACCATATGAAGGTGTTTAAGCGAGGTTTTGCTTGATAAGAGGATATGTACTGGTAGTGGGTTGTTTTGAGCAGCCATTGTGATTAGGAGTTATCACTATGGGTAGTTGAGACATGCAGTAAGTCATGTGATTTCATCTTGGGTTCGGACATGGCTAGATACAACATGCTCAGACTTATTCAGTTTATAGTTATGGGATTTTGATCTTGTAAATTGATTCAGAAGTGAAAATGTAGTTCTAAGGTTTAGGGGTCAAGATTGGACTTCGCAATTTCAACTATGTTGTGATATTAGACCTATATGGGTCCGGGTGGCATGGAATCATCTCCGAATAGGTGCATGGTAGGTTACACGGCAATTTTGGTGGTGTTTGGAACAGCTCGGGCATGTTCGATGATGAACGTGTATTTAAGTAGGGGAGAATGTAACGACCCGGTCGGTCGTTTTGTAGAATTTGCATTATTATTGTTTTTATTGCCTTGTCATAGGTTGGTATTACTGTTTATGATGTGTTAGAGTTGGTTGGCTTGGGTTCAGAATGGTTGTAGTGAGAATTTAGTCATTTACTCTTTAAAATAGCCTTAATATGGGAAAAGTCAACTAAAAGTTGACTTATTGGTATACGACCTCGGAATGCGGATTTTATGGCTCGGATAACTTCGTTAGGTAACTGGTGACTTAGGAGTGTCTCCGGAATAATTTTGTGATGCTCGGTGTAGAATTAGGCTTGAATTGGCGAAAGTTAGTTTTGGTGATTTCTGGTCGGCATTGGAAAATAGGTTATCGGGGTCGGAATTGAATTTCGACAGTTGGAACAGGTTCGTAATAATGTTATTTTGGATAGGTCTACAAAATTTCAGGTCAATCGGAGTTTTTTTGGATAGTTTCGGCATCGTTGGTGGATTTTGGAAATTTCAAAGTTCTTAGGCTTGAATTCGATGTGATTTTGGTATTTTGATGTTAATTTTATTATTTTGATAATGAAACTAAGTTTGAATGATCATATGTGATGTGTTGGTATATTTGGTTGGGTCTCGAGGGGCTCGAGAACGATTTTGGATGATTAACGGACCAATTCGTGTTGGAAACATAGGCTGAAACTGCTGGTGTTTTACAGCAGAACTTTGTTCAGTGCGATCGCATAGGGACTGGTGCGATCGCGGAGAGTAAATTGGGGCAGGTGAAGTTTGTTTTGTGTGATCGCATATGTGTAGGAGCGATCGCACAGTATAGAGAGGGAAGGCAGTGCGGTCGCAGGTGTGTGTGCGCGATCGCACAGGGGAATTTGGCGCGCGTGGGAGGTCATCTATAAGGACCCATAAAATTTATTATTTAATATAACGCCCGAATAAGTCCCCGAGTTGTTATAACTGTAGAAATTCTTAAAACGGACCTTATTTGTGTAAAAGTGCCCCGGAAATTTGAAAGAATATATATTCTAGAAGTTGGGCATTATGCGACGCACTATGCGATCGCATAACGGGTATGCGGACCGCATAATGGTCGCATATCTGGGTAGGCCACCACCCAACTTGAGGACAACTATGCGGTCCATTGTGCGATCGCATTTCGGTTCTACGGATCACATAGTTGTCCCATTTTTGCCCTTTGATTGTTTGAGGGAGGTTATGCGACGCACTATGCGATCGCATAACGTATATGCGGACCGCATAGTGGTCGCATACCTGCACAATGTACTTTTAAGGTTGGCCCATCTGGAGGGCCATTCTACGGTCGTCTCTGCAGACCGCATGTCAGGAATGCGATCGCATTCCTGACCGCATTCCTGTGTCGGGCTCCTAATTTTTCTAATTTTAAAACCCGACCCCCAGTTCATTAAAACACCCCACCCCTTCATTTTAACCAGTCTTCTGAACAAATAGAGAGAAGAAAAGGGGAGTTCTTGAGAGAGAAAGTGGTTCTTCCACCACAGTGATTTTCAAAGTTCCTCAGGCCTGATATTTTGAGTAATCTCCTTCTTCCTCATTCTAGCAGGTAAGGGTTCCCAACCCTTTTTCCATTAATTTTCTGATTTTAAACAAAGGGAGGATTGGCATGGATTGATTCTTGAAAATATTAACTAAGACCTTGCATGCATGTTTAATAATGGTGTTAATCTAGTAAGAGGGAGTGGGTTGGGGTAAATTTCACAAAGGCGAGGTTGGTAATCTAATGGGGTCACATAATGTTTGGCAAAATGCTTAAGAGAGTCCGAATTGCATGCATGACTTCCAATTCTGAGTTGAATATGTTTAATTGTGAACTAGATTGACGGTACTAGTCGGTTCGCTGATTTGTGAGTAAAAGTTAAAAAGGGATTTCGACTCTAGGTATGTATGGATAACTTTAACCCTTGTAAAATCCCTCTTGTTGTGGTAAGCATACGGTATGTGTACTTATATGGAAATATGTGAATTATTGTCTAGTTGATTGCTACCCCAACTGTGTTAGATGAGATTTTGAATGGTGACTTGGCATGCCTACTTTATTATGTGCAAAGATGGTAGTTGTTTAAAGTTATTTATATGATGCATTGTAAATAAGTTGAACGGTTATGGCAACACCGCGTGCATAAATTGTTGATTGATGAAAGTTTGGGGTGCCTTGAGCCCAAGTGAACGAATTGCTAAATGTGAATTTGGAATCCTTGAAAGGAAAGTTCTTATAGTGAAATTGTTTGTTGTTGTTGCTGTTGTGATGAATTTATTGGCAGTTCTGTTTTTGAAATATAAATTGTCGGGCGGGGTCACGCGCCGCAACACGAAGTAATAAGATGTGGGTTGTGGTGATAAGGTTGAAAAATAAATTATCAGGCAGGGTCGGGTTGCGCGCCGCAACACGAAGTAATAAGGTGTGGGTTGTGGGATAAGGGTGGCCGATGTAATAAGGGTGGCCGAGGTAATAAGGGTGGAAAAGTGATCTTTATCACTATTGATATGAAATTGATGAAACTCGTGAATGTGGTGGTGTTGAAAAGGGAAAAGGAGAGATTGTAAAATTATTGATTTTGATTGTCTAATTCCGTGTGTTTTGATTGTTGGTCCTATTGATGTCCTTTTTCTTATCTGTATATTGGTTGATTGTACTTGGGATAAAGTTTGTTCATACATACTAGTACTATTCCACAGTACTAACCTTTTTGCCGGGGGCGCTACATCTTTTATATGGATGTAGGTGGTTCCATAGCAGGTAGCTCAGCCCGCCGTTAGTGGTACCTCATCTACATCCCTCTACAGTTGCAGCTTCCGGTCCCGGTACGTTCGATGGGGACCTCAGAGGAGATATTCATATGTTGACTCGGTTGGTGGCCGCTGAGGCCCAAAGATCTCATGCTGCCCCTGCGTTCTCCAGCGGATAGAGAGATTCTGCCGGCTCCAGAGTCAACCAGTTTTTGCGGTTGGCCCCTCCAGAATTCTCAGGTACAGATCCATAGGCCGATCCACAGGATTTTCTTGATGAGATGTACAAGACCCTTTGGGTGATGAAGGCTACATAGACGGAGGGGGTTGAGTTAGCTTCTAACAGGATGAGGGGAGCAGCATATTCCTAGTTCGAGATGTGGGAGGGTTCCCGTGGGGAGGGAAGTCCTCCAGCTAGATGGGACAAGTTCGTGGATGCTTTCATGGATCACTTCTTGCCTGCCAAGACTGTGGCAGCCCGTGTTACGGAGTTTGAGGTCCTCAAGCAGGGTAATATGAGTGTGTGGGAGTACCACATGGAGTCCGTGCGGTTTTCTAAATATTCTCCTCACTTGGTGTCGACTATGGATGCCAGGCTTCGATGTTTCGTTCAGGGCCTTAGTCCCTTGGTTGTGAATGAAGCTGCTACAGCTGCCTTGCACTCAGACATGAATTATGGGAAGATTGTGGGATTCACCCAGGCTGTAGAGGCTTGGAAATTGAAGATAAGGTCAAAAAGAGAGAGTAGCAGCAGGGCCCGGTCAGCGGGCCACTCGGGGAGTTTAGTTGTGGGAGGGAGACCATTTCATGGGAGAGGGTCATCAGGGCCATCCCAGTCCTATGCACAGTCTTCAGCCAGTGCACCGCCATCAGTGCACCGTTTCCAGCAGAGCAGTCATTGGGGACCAAGATCAGATAGCAGGAGACCCCATCAGTCAGGTCGTCCAGGAGGGAGGTTCCAGCAGCAGGGGAGGGCTCCGTTCCCTAAGTTTTGGAGGTTCCATACCGAGTCTTGTTATCTGGATCTCCCGGTGTGCTACGGGTGTGGATTGAGAGGTCATATTCAGCGGGATTGCCGTGCGCCCAGTCAGGGCAAGGGTAGGGGTTTTGCTCAGTCATCCAGTTCTTTAGTTGCCACATCTTCAGGGCGTCCTCCAGCTCCAGCGGGGCGTGGTGCAGTTAGGGGTGGATCTCGAGGTAGAGGTAGACCCATCCGGTTCTATGCTTTGAGTGGTCGCCAGAACGCGGAGGCTTCTCCAGATATTGTTACAGGTATTCTGACTGTTCAAGAACTTGATTGTTACGCTCTTATTGATCCGGGGGCCTCCTTGTCTTATGTTACCCCATTTATTGCTTCAAGTTTTGGGATATAACCCGAACAGCTTCATGAGTCATTCTCTGTATCGACTCCGGTTGGTGATTCTATTACAGTCGCGCGAGTCTACAGGAATTGTGTTGTTACGGTATGTGGTCGCGTTACCGCGTCCGACCTTATTGAGCTTGGGATGGTAGATTTTGATATTATTATGGGAATGGACTAGCTTTATTCGTGCTTCGCTAAACTCGACTGCCGAACCAGAAACATGAGGCTAGAGTTTCCTGATGAGCCGGTTATAGAGTGGAAGGGAAATTGTGTGGTGCCGAAGGGTAGGTTTATTTCCTATTTTAAGGCCTCAAAGATGATTAAAAAGGGGTGCGTATATCATTTGGTCCGGGTTGTGGACACCACCTCAGAGGTGCCTGCTCCCGAGTCCGTGCCTATTGTGAACGGGTTTCTTGAAGTTTTTCCGGACGAGTATCCAAAGATTCTGCCAGATAGAGAGATTGATTTTGGGATTGATGTACTACCAGATACGCAGCCAATATCTATTCCACCATACAGAATGGCGCCAGCAGAGTTGAGGGAGTTAAAGGAACAGTTGAAGGATTTATTAGAAAAAGGGTTCATTCGGCCGAGTGTGTCGTCGTGGGGCACTCTGGTTCTTTTCGTCAGAAAGAAGAATGGGTCTCTTCGGATGTGTATCGATTATCAGCATATCAACAAAGTCACTATCAAAAACAAGTATTTGTTGCCTCGAATAGATGATTTGTTCGATCAATTGCAAGGTGCGAGGTTCTTCTCCAAAATTGATCTACGGTCTGGGTATCATCAGTTGAAGATCAGAGAGCAGAATATTCCTAAGACCGCCTTCATGACTCTTTATGGTCATTTTGAATTTTTGGTAATGTCCTTTGGGCTGACCAATGCTCCAGCAACTTTCATGGATCTTATGAAACGGGTTTTCAAGCCATTTCTAGACTTCTTCGTGATTGTTTTTATTGATGACATCCTTGTCTACTCGCGGAGTTGGGAAGATCATGCTAATCACCTCAGGGCAGTTCTACAGACTATTCATCATCACCAGTTGTATGCTAAATTTTCGAAGTGTAAGTTTTGGCTAGAATCAGTTACCTTTTTGGGTCATGTTGTATCCAGAGAAGGGATTCAGGTTGATCCCCTTAAGATCGCGGCAGTGAAAGATTGGCCTAGACCAACGACCCTGACATAGATTCACAGTTTCTTGGGTCTAGCTGGGTATTATCGGAGGTTTGTGGAGGGATTCTCTACCCTGGCCTCCCCATTGACTAAATTGACGCAGAAAGTGGTGAAATTCCAGTGGTCCGACGCTTGTGAGAAAAGTTTTCAGGAATTGAAGTCGAGATTGACTTCGGCACCGGTATTGACCTTGCCAGAAGGTATAGAGGGATTTGTGGTTTATTGCGATGCTTCAAGGGTTGGTTTGGGGTGAGCGTTGATGCAACATGGGAAGGTTATAGCGTATGCTTCAAGGAAACTCAAGAATCACGAGAATAATTATCTGACGCATGATTTGGAGCTCGCGGCAGTGGTGTTTGCATTAAAAACTTGGCGGCATTATCTTTATGGAGTCCGCGTGGACGTGTTCTTAGACGACAAGAGTCTTCAGTATTTATTCAAGCAGAAGGAGCTAAATCTAAGGCAGCGGAGGTGGTTAGAATTGCTCAAAGATTATGATATAAATATTTTGTACCATCCTGGGAAGGCGAATGTGGTGGCCGACGCTCTCAGTCGGAAGTCGAGGGGTAGTTTGGCTCATTTGGAAGTAGATCAGAGGCCTTTGGCTCGGGAGGTTTATCAATTGGCCAGTTTGTGGGTTTGTCTTTCGACCTCAGACGAAGGGGAGGTTATGGTGCATAATGGAGCAGAATTGTCACTTGTAGCGGAAGTCAAAGAAAAGCAGTTTATTGATCCAGCATTGGCACAGTTGAAGGAGGCAGTTTTGAATAACAAGATGTTGGCTTTTTCACTCGGCAGCGATGATGGGGTATTGCGATGTCAAGATAGGATATTTGTTCCAGATGTAGATAATCTTCAGGAGAGGGTAATGGCGGAGGCTCATATCTCCAAGTATTCTGTGCACCCAGGTTCTACGAAAATGTATCATGATCTCCGGGAAATTTATTGGTGGAGCGGTATGAAGAGGGGTATGACGGACTTCGTGTCTAGATGTCCGAATTGTCAGCAGGTGAAGGCCGAGCATCAGCAGCCCGGTGGATTAACTCAGCTTATGGAAATATCGACGTGGAAATGGGAAATGATTAATATGGATTTCGTGGTAGGGTTACCTCACACTCAGCGCAAGTTCGACTCAATTTGGGTGATAGTGGATCGGCTCACCAAATCAGCTCACTTTTTGCCAGTCAAGTCCACTGATACTGCAGAACGGTATGCTCAGTTGTATATCAAGGAAATAGTCAGACTTAATGGTACTCCAGTTTCTATTATCTCAGATCGAGGAGCCTAGTTCACAGCTAAGTTTTGGAGGAAATTTCAGCAAGGTTTGTACTCAGGTGAATCTTAGCACGGCTTTCCATCCACAGACTGATGGTCAAGCGGAGCGGACTATTCAGACGCTTGAAGATATGTTACGGGCCCTTATTTTAGATTTCAAAGGTAGTTGGGATGACCATTTGCTGCTTATCGAATTTGCTTACAATAACAGCTTTCATGCTAGTATTCAGATGGCCCCATTTGAGGCATTGTATGGAAGGAGGTGTAGATCTCCGATTGGATGGTTCGAAGCTGGTGAGATGGAATTGTTAGGGCCAGATCTTGTGCACCAAGCTATGGAAAAAGTTAGAGTCATTAAGGAAAGGATGAAAACAACTCAGAGTCGTCAGAAATCCTATGTGAATGTTTGTCGAAGAGAATTGGAGTTCCAGGTAGATGATTGGGTGTTCTTGAAGGTATCTCCCATGAAGGGAGTGATGCGGTTTGGGAAGAAAGGGAAGTTGAGCCCTAGGTACGTCGGGCCATATCGGATCGCTCAAAGGATAGGACGGGTGGCTTATAGTCTGGAATTTCCCCTTGAAATGTCATTAGTACACCCGGTGTTCCATGTGTCTATGTTGAAGAAAGTGGTTGGAGATAAATCCACCATCGTTCCAGTTGGGACTATTGAGGTTAATGAAGAGTTACCATACGAAGAGGCTCTGGTTGTTATTCTAGATAGGCGAGTCCGTAAATTGAGAAACAAAGACATTGCTTCTGTTAAAGTGTTGTGGCGAAGTCAACGAGTCAAAGAAGCCACGTGGGAATCAGAGAAAGACATGAGAGAAAAATATCCACATCTGTTTGAGCAAGTCTAGTAGTGATCGTGCGAACTATTATCCCCAGAGAATTTGATGTTGTATTCAGATTCGTGCAAAGACACCCCATTTTCCCCTAATTGTCTTATTGTTGTAACTTTCCAATGCGTGCTAAAATTCTATATGATGTTAGTAATTGGGTAGTGTGCAACCCTCGAAGTAAATGAAAGTTTTGTGAAACTTATGTGATAGGCAACATGATTAATAATAGTGTAGATTGGTAATGATTAATTGAAATATATATACGGCGTATTGAGATGATTGAATCGTATGGAAATCACTAAAATGACCAAATTATGTGCAAGCATGTGCCATTAATTGAATCATATGCTAATTTGTGATGTAAAGAGAATGGACTATGTGTTGTTGTCAAAGTGATGGGATATGTGCAAGTGTTGAGGTAATGAATTGTATGCCAGTTGTAGGGATAACAGAAACTGTGTAATGATGCTTGGAAATGTGATTCGAGGGCTCTCTGACAGGTAGATAGGTCTAAATACAAAGGAAACTCTGGCGAACTTTTCTAAAAATATTGGAGTTAGTGTAAATCTGGAAGTNGGGGGGGGGGGGGGATGTAAGGACCCGTAAAATTTTATTGTTTAATATAACGCCCGAATAAGTCCACGAGTTTTTATAACTGTAGAAATTCTTAAAACGGACCTTATTTGTGTAAAAGTGCCCCGGAAATTTGAAAGACTAGTGTTGTTGAGTCACTTCTTGAGGCTTTTTCCTATCACTTTATTGTTTTTGAAACTCCCGTGCACTTCTTGAAATTGTTTGTAAATGAGGGAGTTATTCAATTAAGATGCATACTTGAGCCTAATTATTAGTACCAACCAAATCCATAAGTTTAATGCTTAATTGGAAAATGTGAATTGTGAATATGAGCAATGCAACTTGTGTATAAAAGAGTAGAACCTCATTGAGTTATTAGTTTTGAATTGCTTGAGGACAAGCAAAAGCTCTAAGTTGGGGGTGTTGATGAGTGGTGATTTTACCACTCATTTTTGCCTATTTTCATTAGATTTTAGTTCCCTCTAAGGTAACTTGAGGTTGTTTATAGTGTGCATTTGCTTGATTTTCAGGGAAATGGTGTCATGAAGTGGTTGACATTGAATTGGAGTGAAATGGAGCAAAACGTGGTGAAAATGGAAAACTCACAGTGATTCCGCACCTGCGGATAATAGGTCGCTGGTGCGACCTCGCCCCTGCGAAGAAAATATCGCACCTGCGATTATTGGCTAAGATGCACAGAGATCGCACCTGCAGAGAAGTTCACGCATCTGCGGACCGCAGGCGCGACCTGATGTCCGCTCCTGCGGAAAGTTGACTAAGGCGTCAGAACTCGCACCTGCGAGGATATTTCCTCTCCTGCAGAATCGCACCTGCAAGAATTCTTCCGCAGGTGCGATAAACGGGCATCAGATTTGGACAATAATGTAAAATCACATTTTCCCATCCCCACTCTCATATACTCGACCTAGCAGTCATTTTTGGATATCTTGGCATATCTTTGGCTTTGTAAATATAATTTTGAGAGAGAAGAAGAAGTCTTGAAGCTAGGGCTATGCACACACACTGGGGTCTTGAAGATTTCATAATTTTGGTTAAGTATTTCTTACCCATTTATGTTTATTTCTTCATTTCCTTGTTTTGTATTGAATATCTAAGTGTGTAGTATTTTTCCAACACTTGAATCTTGTTTATGGGAATATTCATATTTAAAGTGTGGATTAAATACCTTGTTGTGCTTATGTATTGAATGATTTTAATATATTTGTGAAGTGGGTGTTTGTTATTTTAATTATTCTTGTTCTTTAATGTTTCCAAAGGGATTAGCTAACCCTAGGACTCACCCATTAACTCCGAATTAATTTTGGAAAAGATTATTTGGGGTTGTGAAAGATTAATTAACAAAACTTGAGGATTTAACCCTCATTTTATAGATTCTACCTAGGGATAGGATTGAACTACTTGTAGCCAAACCCGGAAGTGCTTAATTTCCTAATTTGGTTAGGAAAAATTCATTTAGGAAGTCTTGTTAGTCTTTGAGAAAAGCTAATTAAGAAATATTATCCGTGGCTAATTAACATTACTCACTCATATTTGTAAAATCGTGAAATACATTGGATCGTTACTTGAGTGTAATACCCGATGCATTCACTTTTGTTGGCACTGATCATTTTACTTGCTTTCTAGGTTAGTTTATATTTTCACATTTAGTTATAAACACTTTACAAAACCCAAAATCTTATTTGTTTGGCACTGCGTGATAAGCGATAACTATCTTGCATTCCTAATCACCCTCATATTGTTCTCTGTGGGATACGACCCCAACCTTGTTGGGTTACTAAATTTTACAACGATCTCTTACGCTTTTCTAAGGTGTAAATTGAGCGTATCAAATTTTGGCGCCGTTGTCGGGGAAATATTGGCGTAACTTAGGTTGTTTAATAAGTAAGCTTTACTGCTTTGATCCAAACTTGTGAATATTTGTGTAATTATTTCTCTTGTCTATTTTCTTAATTTTTCATTAAAAAAATATATGGCATCATATGATAAATATTGGTCGGATGGTAGTTGTTCATATTTTGATGACCCTTGTCCTTATTGTGGAGGACTATACTCATGGAAAAATTGTTTAAATTCTCCCGGGGATGGAGTGTGCACACAATTTCAAACCCATGAGTGGAGTATTTGTGATAGGTGTGGATGCCAAAATGGTCATGAGTATGATTGTTTGTATTTGTCCGTCCCTTCCCCGAGCCCCCACTATGATGAATCTACTTTTTGTGATGGAAATTTTAGGGGCAATGAAGTGGAGGAATTTGAGCATGGTAGAAATGGAGAGTTCAAGCTCATGTTGGAGTGCTTACTTGAAGAAGGTAACAATGAAACCTTGGAAGAACTTTTGGAGACTAGTTTCCAAAATGATTTGGCACTAGAAAGGCTACACTCACAAATGGATGCAATGATTGAAGCTTCAAGGGTTCAAAAAGCCTTGGAGGTGAGTGAAAGCCAAGAAATTGACAATTCTTCCTTGGCACTTGAACAAAGCCAAGAAGAACTCCCAAATGCTCAAATTGAGAGGATGATGTTTATGTTGGAGGCCATTCTTGAAAATGAGGAAAAGCACAACCTTGCTCTTGAGGAATTGAAACATGATGTGGCTAAAAATGATGAACACATCCGCACTTTGGAGGATTAAATGCAAGCATTGATGGAAACTCATCATGCATCTCAAGTTGAAAGTGTGGATGGAAGTCAAGAAGAATTCAATTTCGAGGGTGAGAGTGAGTGCTACTTTGAGGAATCAAGTCTTGAACATCCGCCAACCGAATCCATGAGTATTTTGGATGCCAACAAAAATATGGAATTTGAGTCAACCGGGATAATTGAAAATTTGGTTGAAATTGACTCTATTCCGGGGGAAGATGGGGATGTCAAAATTCGGAAAAATTTTCAAGTAGGAAGTTTGAAGGCACATTCCAAGCATTTCTCAACATTGTAATTGTGTAGTAAAACGGAAGTTGAACTACACGATTCAATGAAGTGTTGCGAGGAGGAAACATTTGTACCATACATCTTGCAATTTGAAGAACAAAGGAGGCAAAATGACATTCCTCACATACGGGCCAAGAAGTGCAAAATGAAGAAATAAAGGCTTGGCTCGGTCATCTATCTACCACCCCCTCCGCCCGTGGTCACAAGATTGATTCCAAGCTAGGTGCCCAGTTCATATCATCAAAGTGGCGAGAAAAGTGGTAAAAGTTGACTTGCGTCGTGCCACGACGTTAAATGCGGCGCTTGGTAGGAGGCAACCCATCGTTTTTCAAAAGTGTAAAGTCATTTTTGAGATTTTTCTTTTTAGAATAATTATTATATTTTTTCTAACCAATCCACCAAGTTTTGCATTTTTTGGAGTTGATTTGAGCAGGTCAGGGATATCGGGGAGTCAAAACCAGTGCAAGAAAACAAAGAAATTGATGTGAAAACATTCTGCCCAGGTTTGCGATGCCTTATGTCCAAAATGCTATAGCGGAATGGCATTTGCAATAAAAAATGCGATTGCAAATGTCCACAGAATGTTCTGCGCAAAACCCAGGTATTTTCGCACCTGCGGTCATTTTTCCGCAGGTGCGACATCGCAGGAGCGGATCAGGCGTCGTAGGTGCGGAAACAATCGCAGGTGCGTTCTTTTCCTCGCACATGCGTGACCGCAAGTGCAGAATTTCAACCGCAGATGCGAAGCTCGCCATCTTAATTCCCAAATTGTACTACCCCAGATCAGTTTCGTTGCCCATTTTTCTCTACACCCTAATTTCAAAGAACATGACAAATTCCTCACACTTCCTCACACCCACATCTCTCACTGTAATTCGCAAGCTAGGTATGTACAACTGCTCCCTTCCTTTTGCCTCTCTATTTGTTCTTTAAATTTGTCTGCTTTGTCAGGCCTTCAAAGGCCACGGACATTCTGTCTTTTCTTCACTTTTGTTTTGCTCTTTTGTTTCGTTGCTGTTTTAGGATAGAATTAAGGCGAGGTTTGGTTGAGCGTAGTTAGTGAGTGCTTGTTTCAGTGAAGAAACCATTTGTGGGGATGTTTTGAGCGCCAAATTCGTGTGAGGAGAGAGTAAATATCATACGCTCGCAAAGGGTTCGGGATATTGTATAAGTGAAAATCGAGTGCCTCATACCATGATGGTAGCTTTAATGAAGTTAGAACAAAGTTAGGTATACTAATCTGGATGTCTTGAGTACAGATTAGTGGCCAAAAACATAACCCAAGTCAAAGTGACACAAAAGAGTTGGGGCAGTTGAGTTGTGGACGAAGGACCGCAGGTGCGACCCTTTTTCTGCAGGTGCGAAGTCGCACCTACGAGTCCAGAACCGCAGGTGCGAGGAAGTCCACAAGTGCGACCAAAAGTTCCGCTTGGGCGAGACCGCACCTGCGGTCAAAATTCCGCAGGTGCGCAAAATGCCCAGTTGATCCAAAAATAGTGTGCTTGTTACAGAGCCTTCCCAGGCCCTTTCGACTTGATTCTTTGGCCTATTTGCAGTGATTTAAGATGCTTAATGATATTCCACTGCTTAACTAACTTTATTTTGAATTTTTATAGGTACTTTGATTAAAAAATGGACCCGACCCAAGCCAAAATTATGAAATCGAGGAGGAAGCTGGAGAACAATATGATGAGTATCGGTTCATGTCGGTTGCCTGTCAACGCCGGTACTTTGAGCACCTCCTCACAAAAAAATTGATACTTGAGCGAGGCATTGCCGATGACAAAGTGAATTAGAAACTGCCGAAATTCTATGAACGGCTGGTATCTTCCGGGTGGACTTGTTTCACTCCCACTCCATGCAATGCAAACGAAACTTGGGTTCGTGAGTTCTATGCCAACCTCAGGCGAGTAACCTTTAAAGATCTTCACCTCATAATTAGAGGAAAGCAAGTGAGATTCGGGGAAGAAGAGATAAATGAAGTCCTCGGAATCCCAAACCACCCGATGGGGCCAGTGGTGGAGAGGGATAATTGTAAAAATACAGCATGGCTGGCATCCAAACTATACCCTGAAAGTGTACGACCAAAATGGGCGACCAAGAGGAAAGGCTTGAAGTCGACTGACTTCACGGCCGAAGCAAAGATATGGTTAGATATGGTTATACATACTGAGCAGCAGAGTGTCCCCCAGTGGGAATGTCACAGATGCATCCTGCGTCAGGGCCCTAATTATTGCCTGCTTGATAGCCGGTGCTCCAGTGAACCCAGGCCACTACATTTTAAAGGAGATGCGGCAATTTGTGATTGACAACGGGCCTAGGCTACTATTTCCATCCTTGATCACTGATCTATGCCGGCGGGCAGAGGTTGAGGAACGCCGCGATGATCAGTGGGTGCCTGCTGACAAGCCCTTCCAGCCATTGAGGGTCAAGGGTGAAGGTGGAGCAGTCAAAAGCAAGAAAAGAAAGATGACCACCACTACCACTAAGATTGGATCCAGTTCCCAGCCTAGTTCATCAGCGGGTCCGTTTGGGGAGATGAACTCCCAACTTGCTCTTATTCGGGACCTCGTGTCCAAGCTCCCCACCGGACCCCCCACTTCATAGTCACAGACCCCACCTGACTATTATTCCAGAGCTGAGATGAAGAAATACTTTGACACTCAAACGAATATGGCTGCTTCTCAGGCCAAGATGGTTGCTCATCAGCACAAGATGGCTGCTTCTCTGAAGCAGATGGAGTCTTCCTACACTAGCCTTGCCAAGGCTCATGTTGATCTGCAGGAGTCCTTTAAAAAGGAGAAGGAAAAGAATAAGAAGAAAGGGAAGCTCCTAGTCAAAGTATGGAGGGGAGTAAAGGCAATCTTCAAGTGGGGGAACCTGAGCAAGCCACTGCCAGTTGCAGATGCCGACGATAGCGAGGAGTACTCCTTTATGTTTGATGCTGAGGATGCTGATGAGGATGATGATGAGGATGATGCTGATGATGATGATGATGGGGCGCAGCAACACTGACCATCCACTTCTCATGCAGTCTGCTAGTCTGATGCAGACCTCAGGGAGACCCTCAAACTTTGCCTTTTTTTTATTGTTATGCAGTGGGGACACTGCAATATTTTAGTTCGGGGTGGCATGTGCACATATCATGGCTCTTGTACATTCTATCTATTTATTACTTAGTTTATGACATTTCTTTATGACATTGTTATGTGCCCTTGTGTAAAGACCCGTAAAATGTCTTGCTTAAATTAATGCCCGAATAAGTCCCCGAGTTGTTATCTCTGTGAAAATTCTTAAAACGGACCTTGATTTTTGGTAGAAGTACCCCGGGAATTGAAAGAACTAATTTTGTTTTTCTTTCCAGAAATTTGGGTGTTATGCGACGCACTATGCGATTACATAACGTGTATGTGGACCGCATAGTGGTCACATACACGGGCAGATCACTGCCCAACTGAAGGGGTATTATGCGACGCACAGTGCGATCGCATAACGTGTATGCGGACCGCATAGTGATCGCATACTCAGGCATAATGTTTTCAAAATTTGGCCCACCTGGGGGCCATTCTACGGTCCAATATGCGGACCGCATGTCAGGAATGCAATCGCATTCCTGACCGCATATTCGACACGGTCTTTTAATTTTGTAAATTTTTATACCCGACCCCAGTTTCATTTAACCCCTGCCCCCTTTTATTTTAACTGGTTTCTGAACAAAATAGAGAGAAGTAAGAGTGGGTTCTAGAGAGAGAAGTCCTCATCTTCCCCAAATCGGTCCTCCATCTCTACCCAGGCTCGGAAGTTTATCAAGTAGTAGTCATCTTCTTCATCATAAGAGGTTAGCCTTCACCCTATTTTCTCAAATTCCAGTGATTTAACTAAGAATAATATACACATAGGTTGGTTCTTGGGGATGAAAAGTTGGGACCTTGCATGCATATGAATAATCTTCTATAACCTAACAAAGGGAAGCAAGTAGAGTAATCTTTCACTAAAAAGGGATTAGTCAATCTAAGGGATCACATAGTGTTTGATAAAATGCTCAAATGAACTCGAGAATCCTAATTCTAAGGTAGATATGTTGCATTGTGAACTAGATTGACGGTGCTAGGCGGTTCGGTGAATTGAAATAGAAATTAAAAAGGGAAACTCAACTCCGGGTATGTATGGCTAACTTCAATCTTTGTAAAATCACTTGTGGTGTTCGAGCATATGGTACGTGTATTGTTAGGAATATGTGCAACTGGTTGTCCGAATTATGTTGAAGCGTGAAGTGTATTACTTGTCTGTCTTTAGTTGATCACCACACTACCATGCTTTGTAAAACGGTGCTAGGAGGATAATGAATCCAAGAGTATGAATGTATACGCTAAAGGCTATGCAAAGAAGTTGTATTCTTATTGCTGAAATTTTCTGTGATTGAACTGTGATTTGTCATTGTTGATATAAGATGTGATTGCTTGGTGGAATAGGGTTGTGTGCCGTAACAGGGGAGATAAGGGTGATATGTGAGAAGTGATAAGGGCGTGATTGTGATTGTCAGGTGGGATCAGGTTGCACGCCGCAACAGTTTTCAGGCGGAATCGGGTTGCACGTCGCAACAGTTGTCAGGTGGGATCGGGTTGCACGCCGCAACATAAACACAACAAATTATTGTGATTGTCAGGTGGGATGGGGTTACACGCCGCAACAGAAGAAATAGGGTGAAATGTGAAAAGGGACAAGGGTGGAATTGAGATTGTGATTATGATGAAGTGAAAATTGTGGAACTTCCATTGTGCATCTTTCTATGTCTTGTGCAGTGATTGTGTGACCCTCTGTCTGTCTCCTGCCTGTGCATTATTGAGTTTACTTAGAGTAAAGTTTTTTCATACATACCACTACAATTCAAATGTACTAATGTCCCTCTGTCGGGGGCGCTACATTCTTGTGATGATTGTAGGTGGTTCTATAGCAGGTACTCCAGCCCACCGACAGTAGTGCCCCCTCTACGTCCTATCAACTATTTTAGTGAGCCCATCTCCTCTCGGGGCCCAGTGTGGTTCATGCCACCTTTTCTTCCGGATTCTTATTTTGGTACCTTTGTAAGGTATAGCCGGAGTCGTGTTACCGACAAGTATTATAGAACTCCTTCGTACTCTTAGAGGCTCCGTAGATAGGAAGTGTGGGTTATGTACTTATGTATTTTGGGCAGTATGACTTGTAGACCACATAAAGTAAAACTGTGTGTTATGTATATTTTGTAAGTATTGTACTACATGTTGGTAATGACAGAATTCTATGGTTTAATTTCAAATTGTAAGAATGCGTCTTAATTACAGTTGAATAATGTACATCGGAAATCTCGAGTAATGCGTGGGAGGGAAAAAGGAATCCAGGTCTGCTTGACTGGGGCTACCCGGTCAAGTGCCGGTCGTGTCCCTTGGTTTTTGGGGCGTGACACCTTGCCGGGCTGCTTGGTTATTTATAGATATTATGTGCCCTTGCCGGGCTTGGTGTGATTGATTTAGTTTCTTTAATAGTTGGTTTTATTTTTAGCTTTTTAGTTGTATTTTGAGTAGTTAGTTTAATTTCTGTAATAATACTTTCTTGGGTTTTCTTCATGCTACGGTTCTTTCCCAAGAAACACTTTTTGAAGCGAACCGGGTGACTTTTCCCTATGATAGATGGTGTGACAACTTTCTTAAGGGAATTAGTCTTGTGTTGCTAGGAAGAGGCTTTTGGATTATTTGTTACTAAAGAAATTAGTCTCTTGTATGTGAAATGTGAANGGGTGACTTGTCCCTATGATAGATGGTGTGACAACTTTCTTAAGGGAATTAGTCTTGTGTTGCTAGGAAGAGGCTTTTGGATTATTTGTTACTAAAGAAATTAGTCTCTTGTATGTGAAATGTGAACTAAGAATACCCCTCCGAAAGTTGATTCTTAATGAAAACAAGTAAGTTGCATGGTGAAGGATAAGTGTTGTGATAAATTCTTGGCTCCTTGAGTAACTCTTTACACACTAGTTCGAAAATATTGCTCTAAACTCCTATAAAAACAATGATGAGTGAAATTGATCTTTCTTGATTAATTCATATGCCATGTGTGTTAGTGTTTGTATAAATAATTCTTGTGTTTGCTTCCATCATCTAGAACTTGCCCGGTTGGTTTTTCAATG
>ML251724.1:0-16816 GCA_005239495.1 Nicotiana undulata | reverse complement strand
TCATGTGCCATGTGTGTTAGTGTTTGTATAAATAATTCTTGTGTTTGCTTCCATCATCTAGAACTTGCTCGGTTGGTTTTTCAATGCTAATGATAGTTATGTTTGGTTGGAGAAATGACCTTAGGCATTCTTTGTGTTATTCGAAAACCCCGTTAGCCTTTTGAGCCACCATTGTATATATATTATCACTAGTTACCCCATTTGAGCCTTGAACCTTTTCTTTGGTCACCTCAATACTACCCTTTCCCTTTTGAAAAATAATTCCTCTTTTGAACCTGTCCCTCCTTGAATATTGAGAATGAGGCAAAAAGCCTAAGTTGGGGGTGTAGTGTCAAAATGGAAATTAGTAAGGTATTCTCTTGAAATCAATCCCCAAAAGAAGAATTTAAAAAAAAAATTAAAATTAAAAATTAAACAAAAAATGGGAGCTTTGAAGAGACTAATTGAGGTATGTAAAGTGGTTCTATGTTGGTAACTAGATACAAATGAGGCCATGTGGTTTGAATAGAAACAAAGTGCATCAAGAAGGAAAAATATGAGTAGTGTTCAAGGAGGGTGTAGCCATTTTCCCAAATATGTATCCTACCTTTCCCAAAACCTACATTACAAGCTTATAAAGCCCTTATGGGAACTCCAACCGAATATTCTTGAATATGCTATGAATTAAAATAAGGGTAAGCCTATGGTATGATTGGTTGTAAAACATGAAAGTCTTTGTGAGTGTGAGTGGCTTTGTAAATATGTCCTTTGTTGTTGACATTGTAAATATTGTGAGTTGGGACTTTCTTTCTTTCTTGTGACGGTACATGAATTAGGATTGAATGGTGAAATTGTTATAATAAAAAATAAACGAGTTTAGCATGTGTAGTAGACTAGTGTTGTTGAGTCACTTCTTGAGGCTTTTTCCTATCACTTTATTGTTTTTGAAACTCCCGTGCACTTCTTGAAATTGTTTGTAAATGAGGGAGTTATTCAATTAAGATGCATACTTGAGCCTAATTATTAGTACCAACCAAATCCATAAGTTAAATGCTTAATTGGAAAATGTGAATTGTGAATATGAGCAATGCAACTTGTGTATAAAAGAGTAGAACCTCATTGAGTTATTAGTTTTGAATTGCTTGAGGACAAGCAAAAGCTCTAAGTTGGGGGTGTTGATGAGTGGTGATTTTACCACTCATTTTTGCCTATTTTCATTAGATTTTAGTTCCCTCTAAGGTAACTTGAGGTTGTTTATAGTGTGCATTTGCTTGATTTTCAGGGAAATGGTGTCATGAAGTGGTTGACATTGAATTGGAGTGAAATTGAGCAAAACGTGGTGAAAATGGCAAAACTCCCAGTGATTTCGCACCTGCGGATAATAGGTCGCTGGTGCGACCTCGCACCTGCGAAGAAAATATCGCACCTGCGATTATTGGCTAAGCTGCACAGAGATTGTACCTGCGGAGAAGTTCACACACCTGCGGAACCGCAGGCACGACCAGATGTCTGCTCCTGCGGAGAGTTGACTAAGGCATCAGAACTCGCACTTGCGAGGATATTTTCGCTCCTANGATCTTGGCATATCTTTTGGCATATCTTTGGCTTTGTAAATATAATTTTGAGAGAGAAGAAGAAGTCTTGAAGCTAGGGCTATGCACACACACTGGGGTCTTGAAGATTTCATCATTTTGGTTAAGGATTTCTTACCCATTTACATTTATTTCTTTATTTCCTTGTTTTGTATTTAATATCTAAGTGTGTAGTATTTTTCCAACACTTGAATCTTGTTTATGGGAATATTCATATTTAAAGTGTGGATTAAATACCTTGTTGTGCTTATGTATTGAATGATTTTATTATATTTATGAAGTGGGTGTTTGTTATTTTAATTATTCTTGTTCTTTAATGTTTCCAAAGGGATTAGCTAACCCTAGGACTCGCCCATTAACTCCGAATTAATTTTGGAAAAGATTATTTGGGGTTGGGAAAGATTAATTAACAAGAACTTGAGGATTTAACCCTCATTTTATAGATTCTACCTAGGGATAGGATTGAACTACTTGTAGCCAAACCCGGAAGTGCTTAATCTCCTAATTGGGTTAGGAATAATTCATTTAGGAAGTCTTGTTAGTCTTTGGAAAAAGCTAATTAAGAAATATTATCCGTGGCTAATTAACATAACTCACTCATATTTGTAAAATTGTGAAATACATTGGATCGTTACTTGAGTGTAATACCCGATGCATTCACTCTTGTTGGCATTGATCATTTTACTTGCTTTCTAGGTTAGTTTATATTTTCACATTTAGTTATAAACACTTTACAAAACCCAAAATCTTATTTCTTTGGCACTGCGCGATAAGCGATAACTCTCTTGCATTCCCAATCGCCCACATATTGTTCTCCGTGGGATTCGACCCCAACCTTGTTGGGTTACTATATTTGACAACGATCGCTTACGCTTTTCTAAGGTGTAAATTGAGCGTATCAATACCTGTGTCGGGATCCTAATTTTTCTAATTTTAAAACCCGACCCCCAGTTCATTAGAACACCCCACCCCTTCATTTTAACCAGTCTTCTGAACAAATAGAGAGAAGAAAAGGGGAGTTCTTGAGAGAGAAAGTGGTTCTTCCACCACAGTAATTTTCAAAGTTTCTCAGGCCTGATATTTCGAGTAATCTCCTTCTTCCTCATTCTAGCAGGTAAGTGTTCCCAACCCTTTTTCCATTAATTTTCTGATTTTAAACAAAGGGAGGATTGATTCTTGAAAATATTAACTAAGACCTTGCATGCATGTTTAATAATGGTGTTAATCTAGTAAGAGGGAGTGGGTTGGGGTAAATTTCACAAAGGCAGGGTTGGTAATCTAATGGGGTCACATAGTGTTTGGCAAAATGCTTAAGAGAGTCTGTATATATGTATTTTTGGGTAGTAACAGTACGTACTCGGAACCGTGGATCATGTTGGAAAGTTATGTATGTTTGAATTCAATCGTTGAAATGTTAAAAGAGGAAACAAATGGAGATATGTTGTAAAATGTACTTTGAAACTAAAATCGGCTAACTCACACGAAATAATGTATGTTATGAACGTGGGCTAATACGTTGGGCAGGAAAGGCAATCCAGGTCCGCTTGACTGGGTTCACTCGTTTAGGCGTCGGTCTCGTCCCTCAATTTTAGAGCGTGACATCAGCACTGTGCGAACGCAGGACGCTCCTTGCGATCGCGTGAGGGAGAAACGGATACACTATGCGAACGCGCCTAATTGTGTGCGAACGCACTGAGTAAAATCTGGGCATTATTAAGTAAACCCTTCCGCGACCTAAACTCTTTTTACACCATTTTTGTATGGACAGAGAGCTCTTGAGGCAATTTTTGAAGAGGGAAATCAGTGGTATTCGTAGAGGTAAGTATTTTGGACCTTAAAACTCGTTTATGGGTGATTATAGAACATAATCTCAATATTAAATTCATTGAAATCATTAGAAAAAGGTGGGTTTAGGGCTTGAAATTATGAGACCTTTAGGGATCGATTTGAGGGGTCAAACGAACTCCGATTTTGGTGTTCTTTATATGTACAGACTCGTGCATATAAATATTTTGGTTTTGACCGAATTTGGATTTGTGAGCTAAATTCGAAGAACATTTTGGTATAAATATTTCTGAGTTTCGGGACGCGGTCTCGGGGGTCGAGTTTTGACCGAATTCGGATTTGTGAGCTAAATTTGATATTTTTCAATTGGAAATTATTCCTTGAGCATAATTTGATGATAAAATCTGAACTTGGTAGATTTGGAGCATCCGGAAGTTGATTCAAAAGGCAAACGCATTGCGAAGTAATTTCGGGCTAGTTTGAGGTAAATAATGTCTTAAAATCCTGTCCTGAGGGCATGAAACCCCGGACTATGCACCCTTTCACGGGTTTTGAAATGCAAATGTTGAAACTTTGGAGATATATTCCTTACTTAGGCGGCTATTGAGTTGCGAAACGGCTTTTTAAAGCTTATTTCCAATAGTACTATATACACTTGATATGATTTGGGTTGTAAGCCATATTTGGGGCCTAGTGCCGACCTGTTTACCCCTTGGGGGATCTGTTTACTATATTTTCCTCACTGATATGTTATGATTTTACACTCAGTCTTTTCCTGATAAATTGTTTTGACACTCAGAGTATTTTGATACTATTTATTGAAAAATGAAACACTGTTTTGGGTCGAGAACTCGGTATGTTTATGGACTAAGGGAAAATTGAGAGTGTCTGACTGAGTGAGGCTTTCAGGCCTATATTGTGAGAGGCTTTCATGCCTATATTGTGAGAGGCTTTCAGGCCTATATTGTGAGGATATGAAGGAGGCTTATAGGCCTATATTGTGAGGATATGAGGGAGGGTTTCAGGCCTATATTGTGAAATGCTTCCAGGCCTATATTGTGAGAGGCTTTCAGGCCTACATTGCAAGAGGCTTTCAGGCCTATATTGTGAGAGGCTTTCAGGCCTATGTTGTTATAGCGCTTGGGCTGTAGGAACCCCTCCAGAGTCTGTACACACCCCCAGTGAGCGCAGGTACCTATTGAGTGATGATTATTGCCCGCGGGGCTGATACTGAATGATGATTATTGCATGATGGGCTGATACAGAGTGATTGTGGTAATGCCTGATGGGCAATTGTTACGAGAAATGATTTTGGCCCGAGGGGCAGTTTTATTAAAATGATTTTACTGAGTTTTTGAACTGTAAACCACTTGTTTTCAACTGGTTCTTATTTAGGATTTTACTAAGATGTATTGATATTATACTTATTTCAAGGGATTTTCTAGCAATTGGTTTTCAAACTTATGTAATTGTTGTATACTTTTGGAGACGTGATGTTTTACTGTTTTTATGAATTGGTGTACCTGCACTGTTTGTTTTATAATTCTCAGACTTTGATTTATTTTCATTACTACTGAGTTGGCGTACTCATAAAGACTCCCTGTGCCTCTGTGCACAGATCCAGGTACCGATTTGGAGCAGTAGCTGCCTTGTTCGTTAGCAGCAGTTCGCGGGATTTCGAGGTAGCTGGCCAGCGTCCACAGCTTCTCATTTCCCTTCCTTGATTAGTATTAGAAATTGATTCATAGACATTTATTATGACATTAGCAGAGTTAGATTTATTTCTTTTTAGATGCTCATGATCATTGACTCCAGTCTTGGGAGGTTTTGTTTAGACTGTTAGATTATTATCGGGGCATAAAGACTTAATGAAGTTAATTATTACTCTGTTTGTTGTTTATGATTGATTTTTGAAGTACTATAATAGAACGAATGAGTAATTAGGTGATGGTTGGCTAGCCTAGTTCCACGATAGGCGCTATCACGACCTGTTAGGATTTGAGGTCGTGACAAGTCTGGTGTCACAATTCACGAACTTCTAAGATTACTACATATAATGGGCTGAAAGAAATAATATAACTGTTTTGAAAAAAATATAAAACAGTCTCTACGAACTAAGAGAAGACTCTCGGGATCTGCGAACGCCGGCAGATATACCTCGTGTCTCCAGAAAATAGATAGTTTCTCTAAATATCTCTACTGTTGGCCGGTACCTAGATCTGCACAAAAGAGTGCAGAGTGTAGTATCAGTACAACCGACCCCATGTACTGGGTAAGTGCCGAGCCTAACCTCGACGATGTAGTGATGAGGATATGGCGAGGCATTAACAATATAACCTGTGAACAATAATAAATGAAGCAAGAAGGAAATCTAAACAAATAAATGATAGTTGTAGCAACAAGTAAAATAACTCAGTCACCTTTTTCCAGGTCTCAACCATAACCAATTCTCACGTAAGTTTCCAAATTTCCAAACTTTAACTTTAAAATAACAGTAGTGAAATATGTGAAAAATAGTAAAGTAAAACAGTAAGTTTTCAAATCTTTGTTTTCCTTGAAAATTAGTAAAACATAAGTGTCCTCCCTTATTGCTCCTTGTTGCGGCGTGCAACACGCTCCCACCTGTCCACCCTTATTGCTCCTCCCTGAATATATCACCCTTATTGCTCCTATTGCGGCGTGCAACCCGATCCCACTTGTCCACCCTTATCACTCCTTGTTGCGGCGTGCAACCCGCTCCCACTAGACATATCATATCAGTTTATTTATAAATTTTCACAATTCAGGCCAAATACTTTCACAATATTTTTGTCTCAGCAATTATAAATAAAAAACTGTATTTTCTCATAAACTTCAACATCATCCCAACCATGAAACCAACAGAAACATAAACATGTATCTCATAAAACAATGTCAAACTGCTCAACCTTTATGTATCACAAGGAAACCAAGAAAACAACCAATACTCTTCCAAAATAATTACAACAAGACTTAACAACAAAGTAACAAAGCCAAGTAGTCATAAAAACAATAATGAACATAGAACAATTAAGACATGGATCAATTAAATTGCAAACGGGAAAGGGATCATGTTTAACAGACAATTTGGTGGTGCATAGATACTCGTTACCTCACATATACACCACACACATGCAAATTCACATAGCAAATAAGTTGGGGATTTCGATTCTCTCAAGTCAAGGTTAAACCAAGCACTTACCTCAATTTCGCAGGTCACTTACTTCTCAATTACAACTTTTTCTTTAGAATCTTGCTCTAACTTGCTCGAATCTAATCATAATTAACTTAATATCATTAATTAAGGCTAAAGGAACTAACTTTATTGAAAATCATATTTTTTCCTAAATGTTCTCAAAAAGGGTGAAAACCCGACGCCATGCCCGATTGGTCTAAACTCGGGATTTAGACCAAATTACGTTTATCCATTCACCCACGAACCCAAATATATAATTAGTTTCAAAATCCGACCTCAATTCGAGGTAAAGATTCAATTTTATAAAATTCCCTAATTCTACCCAAACCCTCAATTTTTACCATGAAAATTCTTAGTTTTGATTTAAAAGTGATGAAAAACAATGAGTAATTGAAAGAGTAATGTTTAGAATTGATTACCAACAACTATGGGATGATCTTTGGTGAATAAATTCGTTTCTAGGGCTATGGGGTTCGAAACATATGAAGAAGAAGAAGTCTTCCCATTTTTAAAATTTTAAATATGCCTAGGCCAGCCTCTTATGCGTTCGTGACAGAAGGGTTGCGTCTGCACAGCTCTGACCTCGCTTGGCCTACGCGTTCGCGGGCCTAAGGATGTGTTCGCATAGGCTATTAACCTCCCCCCCCCCCCCCCCCAGCCCATCTAAAGCATTGCGTTCGGGAGTGGCAAGGCGCGTTCGCGTAGAGCAACCCATCTAGTGCTACGCATTCGCGTCTTGTCCTATGCGTTCGCATAGAGTAACCCAGCCCCTCTCCCCGTTTGTTCATTGCGTTCGCTTGGGTTACCACGCGTTCGCATAGGGTATTTACTTGGACACCAGCAAACGGCAATACACCAGATTTTTCTAAGTTCGAACGTACTCCGACGTCTATCCGAAACTCACCCGATCCCTCGGGGCTCTAAACAAAACATGCACGCTAGTCTAAAAACATCATACGGACTTGCTCGTGCGATCAAAATAATGCAAATAACATGTAAAACTATGAATTAAAGCTCAAAACTCATCATTTCTTTTAAGAACACTTAAAGTTCATTACTTCTCAACCGGATGTCCGAATCACGTCAAATAAACTCCGTTTTCACCAAATATCACAATTAACCTTTAAATACAATAACAAATCTGTATCGGGCTCCAGAACCAAAATACGGACCCGATACCAATGGTTTCAAACATTAATTCTTTTCTTTATTTCATTAATATTTCCGCAAAGCAGTTTCTTTCAAAAATTGATTTCTTAGGCTTGTGACCTCAGAATTAATTTTCGGGCATACGCCCGAGTCCAATATTTTACTGCGGACCTCCCGGATCGTTGGAACATAGATCCGAGTCCGTTTACTCAAAATGTTGACCAAAGTCAACTATAATCAAGTTTTAACTCTAGAAATTACTATTTCTCATATTTTCACATAAAAGCTTTTCAGTTTCACGCCCGGACTGCGCACGCAAATTGAGGTATTTAAAATTAACCTTTTTATGGCTATTAAGCCTATAATGGAGTCTAAAATTTGTACAACGGCTCTGCTGGCAAGTCTGATCATCCCTGTCTTTGTTTATGTCTCGGGTTGGAACAAATTACTATAATTCGTCCCAGCCTTTCTCGGTTGTGAGACATATTAAATTGGAATCTAAGTCCCCAAAGAAAAGCACACGAAATTCGAAGTATATACTTTATTCGATATAAAGTCTTTTTTTTTGGAAAATCTGATTCATAAAATGACCCCTTGGGTCATCACATCGTTTAATTAAAACCGCTTATATAACCGCTAAGGGAAGGGTAATTGGGAAGTAAAAGGATATGATGACTTGTGCGCTAATGCCACGTGTAACACCTCTAGTTGAGGAAGGTTTCCCTGGTATTGTACAGATGTGATCCTATAGGCTAATAAGCTTAACACTTCCCTTATGTTCTTACATATGTGTACTTAGACTGCTTTATTTGTTAAATGACTAATTCATAAAATAAGTTTAGCCGGGATCCACCATTATGGACCTCAAGGGGTGCCTAACACCTTCCCCTCAAGGTAATTTTAATCCCTTACCCAATCTTTGGTAACACAAACCGGTTTTATGAGTTATTTGCAATAGGTGCCCTAACGCACCTTAAATTCGTTAGGTGGCGACTCTTCAACTTCTATACCCCTTTACCAAAAGGAAACGAGTTGTCCCAATGAATGCCGAAACCCTGACTTCCACTGCAAAGAGGGAAAAGGGGGGGGGGCGATAGCATGGCGACTCTGCTAGGCATTTTTAGGCTTTTACCATAACAAATTGCTTTGTGAATTAGTCTGAACATGCCGTACTTTGTTAATACCTCCATTTCCATTTCCGTTATGTCAATTTAGCTATTTATTTTCAAGTATTTATTTCCTCAATACAAAACTGACTTGTTTCTTTGTTTTCCTTCTTAACGTCTTTCAATTATAAATGTTGAATTTATTGCTTTTCTAACGTGCAAATACGTCACAACATGCTATTTTCTGTTGCATAAATCATGCTCAACATCATACTCCACTCGTGCGTAATCAATCATATAGCAATGCTTGATGAGTGGTTTCCCTCTTCCAATATATCATCCTTAAATTCGGAAAGGCTTATTTTTGGTAAAACTAGTCGATCAACGGTGCAATAGACGGTTCCGTGTTTTTCCTCCTCAAGTTGTCCGCTTGAGGGTACCAGTCTAGACCCCCATAGTAACCTTACTCTTATTATAATTGTGCATGCATCATGGTCAAACCTAGTTGGGTTAATATGTTGTCCACATAATAACCCTTTAAGACGAGCCTTGTCCAAAGTCCACAGGGGTTTCCATAATCCCAACGGATACAATCACGTTTTGCGCATTAATTTTGGAGAACTAAATTCCAATATGCTAATCATGTGTATATAAATAGTTGAATCAGGTGGGGGAAAAGGTCCTAACCTTCTTTACAACAACAACAACAGTCCTAGTTTGATCCCAACATGTGGGGTCTAGGGAGGGTAGTTTGTACGTATACCTTACCCCTACCTAATGCAGGTAGAGAGGTTGTTTCCAATAGACCCTCGGCTCAGGAAGGTCCTAACCTTCTTTGTTTGCAGAAAATGAGGCATGAGGTCCCCAGATTCGGCATGGTCAGCAACATACCACCACTGCTACTAGACTTGTGGGAAGATCTTTCCTCAAGTCACAAGAAACATGTGGGAAGATACTTGGGCAATTTACCTTCCCTGCTAGACATTCATCCAAACAATATGCTAATCGAAGATATAACTCTATTCTGGGACAGTGAGAGATCCGTGTTTCGTTTTGGGGATATAGAAATGACACCACTCCTGGAAAAAATTAGGGGATTTGCTGGATTGCCTTGGGACAACCCTGGGTTATTGGTGTCGGAGAACCGCACTAATAAAGGTTTAAAGACCCATAAAATTTCTTGTTTAAAATAATGCCCGAATAAGTCCCCGAGTTGTTATATCTGTGGAAATTCTTAAAACGGACCTTGATTGTGTAAAAGTACCCCGGGATTTGAAAGAACTTTATTTTTCCAGAAATTTGGGTGTTATGCGACGCACTATGCGATCGCATAATGTGTATGCGGACCGCATAGTGGTCGCATACACGGGCAGATCACTGCCCGACTGAAGGACATCTATGCGGTCTAATCTGCGACCGCATTTCGGTTCTGCGGACCGCATAGCTGTCGCATTATTGCCTTTGAGTTTTGGGGAGGGGTGTTAAGCGACGCACAATGCGATCGCATAACGTGTATGCGGACCGCATAGTGGTCGCATACACGGGAAGAATGTTTTCAAATTTTGGCCCAATTGGGGGCCATTCTACGGTCAAATTTGCGGACCGCATGTCAGGAATGTGATCGCATTCCTAACCACATATTCGACATGGTCTTTTAATTTTCTAAATTTTTATACCCGACCCCAGTTTCATTTAACCCCTGCCCCCTTTCATTTTAACTGGTTTCTAATCAAAATAAAGAGAAGTGAGGGTGGGTTCTAGAGAGAGAAGTCATCATCTTCCCCAATTTGGTCCCCCATCTCTACTCAGGCCTGGAAGTTTATCGAGTAGTCGTCATCTTCTTCATCATAAGAGGTAAGCCTTCACCCTATTTTCCCCAAATTCTCAGAATTTAGCTAAGAATAAAACACACATAAGTTGGTTCTTGATAATAAAAGTGAGACCTTGCATGCATGACCATTTATTGTCATAATTTAGTAAAAGGGAGTGGGTTAGGGTAAATATGCACATAGAAGGGGTTAGAAACTTAAGGGGGTCATATAGCATCCGATAAAATGCCTAAGCAAGTTCGAATTGTGTTCATGATTCCCAATTCTAAGACGAATGTGTTGCCTTATGAATTAGATTGACGTTGTTTGATGGTCCGGTGATTTGTGATAGAAATTAAAAAGGGAAAAATTCGACACAAGGTATGTGTGGCTAACTTTAATCCTTGTAAAATCCATCTTGCTGTGGTAAGCATACAATGTGTGTACTTATATGGAAATATGTTAATTGATTGTCTAGTTGATTTTCTACCCCACAGTGTTAGATGAAATTTTGAGTTGTGACTTGGCATGCCCACTTTATTATGTGCAAAGATGGTAATTTTTTAAAGTTATTGATATGAGGCATTGTAAATAAGTTGAACGGTTATGGAAACACCTTGTACATAGATTGTTGCTTGATGAAAGTTTGGGGTGTTTTGAGCCCAAGTGAATGGAATGATAAATGTTGAAATTGTGATTCTTGAAAGGAAGGCCTTGTGATGAAAACGTTGGCATTGTTGTTATGAAATATGAATTGTCAGGCGGGGTCGGGTTGCGCGCCGCAACACGAAGTAATAAGGTGTGGGTTGTGGTGATAAGGGTGGCCGAGGTAATAAGGGTGGGAAAGTGTTCGTTATCACTATTGATATGAAATTGATGAAACTCGTGAATATGGTGGTGTTGGAAAGGGAAAAAGGAGAGATTGTAAAATTGTTGACTTTGATTGGCTCTTTCCGTGTGTTTTGATTGTTGGTCCCATTAATGTCCTTTTCTTATCTGTGTATTGGTTGATTGTACTTGGGGTAAAGTTTGTTCATACATACCAGTGCAATTCAAATGTATTGACGTCCCTTTTGCCGGGGGCGCTACATTCTTGTGATGATTGTAGGTGGTTCTATAGGAGATACTCCATCCCACCGACAGTAGTGCCTCCTCTACGTTCCATCCGTTGTTTGGGTGAGCCCATTTCCCTCTCGGGCCCCGTGTGGGTCATGCCATCTCTTCTTCCGGATTTTCATTTTGGTATTTGTGTAAGGTATAGCCGGAGCCTTGTTACCGACAAATATTATATAACTCCTTCGTACTCTTAGAGGCTCTGTAGATAGGAAATTTGGGTTATGTACATATGTATTTTGGCAGTATAACTTGTAGACCACGTAAAGTAAAATTGTGTTATTTATATTTTGTAAGTACTGTACCACCTGTGGGTAATGACAGAAACCTATGATTTAATTCCAGGTTGTAAGAATGTGTTTAAATTTTAATTGAGTAATGTACATTGGGATCACGAGGTAATACGTGGGATGGGAAAAGGAATCCAGGTCCGCTTGACTGGGGCTACCCGGTCGTGTCCCTCGGTTTTGGGACGTGACAAATTTGGTGTCAGAGCATAAGGTTTTAAAAGAGTCCTACGATGTCTCAGAACCGTGTCTAGTAGAGCCCTTCTTATCGGTGTGTTGTCGACCACATTTATAATTAGGGGGCTACATAGACATTTAGGAAATTACTCTTTTCATTGTTATTATATTATATCGTGCGGTGAGGTGGAAAGTGAAAATGTCCTTGACTAATTCGTGCTTTGTTCCGAAATTTTTCAGTAATGGCACCAAAGAAGAGAGCTCAACTCGGCCTTGAGGCCAATGCCACCGCAAGTGTGGCTGTGAATCATGTACCTGATAGTGCGGGTGAGAGTGACTCCCCGACCTTGAATCTGCCGGACCCTTCTATTCCGGATCAAAGCATTCATATTCCTGCGGTGGCGGAGGGTACTCCAATCCCTCCCGCTGATATTCCTGATCCTTCTACAGTTCCAGCTTCCGATCCCGGTACGTCCGAGGGGGACCTCAGAGGAGCTATTCATATGTTAACTCAGTTGGTGGCCGCTCAGGCCCAAAGATCTCATGCTACCCCTGCGTTCTCCAGCGGACAGGGAGATTCCGCCGGCTCTAGAGTCAACCAGTCTCTGCAGTTGGCCCCTCCAGAGTTCTCAGGTACGGATCCAGAGGCCGATCCACAAGATTTTCTTGATGAGATTTACAAGACCCTTCGGGTGATGAAAGTTACAGGGACAGAGGGGGTTGAGTTAGCTTTGTATAAGCTTAGGGGAGCAGCATATTCCTGGTTCGAAATGTGGGAGGGTTCCCGTGGGGAGGGAAGTCCTCCGGCTAGATGGGACGAGTTCGTGGATGCGTTCATGGATCACTTTTTGCCTGCCGAGACTATGGCAGCTTGTGCTACGGAGTTTTAGATCCTCAAGTAGGGCGGTATGAGTGTGTGGGAGTACCATATGGAGTTCGTGCGGTTTTCTAAATATGCTCCTCACTTGGTGTCGACTATGGATGCCAGGGTTCGACGCTTTGTTCAGGGCCTTAGTCCCTTGGTTGTGAATGAAGCTGCTACAGCTGCCTTGCACTCAGACATGAATTATGGGAAGATTGTGGGATTCTCCCAAGCTACAGAGGCTAGGAAATTTAAGATAAGGTTGAAAAGAGAGAGTAGCAGCAGGGCCCGTCCAGCGGGCCACTCGGAGAGTTCAGTTAGAGGAGGGAGACCAGTTATTGGGAGAGGGTCATCAGGGTCATCCCAGTCCTATGCACAGTCCTCAGCCAGTGTACCACCATCAGTGTACCATTTCCAGCAGAGTAGCCGCTGGGGACCAGGGTCAGACAGCAAGAGACCCCATCAGTTAGGTCGCCCAGGAGAGAGGTCCCAGCAGCAAGGGAGGGCTCCGTGCCCTAAGTGCGGGAGGTTCCATACTGAGCCTTGTTATCTAGATATCCCGGTATGCTACGGGTGTGGAGTGAGAGGTAATGTTCAACGGGATTGTCGTGCGCTCAGCCAGGGGAGGGGTAGGGGTTTTGCTCATCCATCCGGTTCTACAGTCTCCACATCTTCAGGGCGTCCTCCAGCCCCAGCGGGGCGTGGTGCAGTTAGGGGTGGAGCTCGTGGTAGAGGTGGACCTAGCCGATTCTAAGATTTGAGTGGTCGCCAGAACGCGGAGGCTTCTCTAGATGCTGTCACAGGTATTCTGAATGTTCAAGCACTTGATTGTTATGCTCTTATTGATCTGGGGTCCTCCTTGTCTTATGTTACCCCGTTTATTGCTTCAAGTTTTGGGATAAAACCCGAACAGCTTCATGAGATGTTCTCTGTATCGACTCCGGTTGGTGATTCTATTACAGCAGCGCGTGTCTATAAGAATTATGTTGTCACGATATGTGGTCGCGTTACCACGGCCAATCTTGTTGAGCTTGGGAGGGTAGATTTTGATATTATTATGGGAATGGATTGGCTTTATTCGTGCTTTGCTAAGCTCGACTTCCGAACAAGAGTCATGAGACTCGAGTTTTCTAATGAGCCGGTTATTAAGTGGAAGGGGAATGGTGTGGTGCCGAAAGGTAGGTTTATCTCCTGTCATAAGGCCTCGAAGATGATTAAGAAGGGGTGTGTCTATCATTTGGTCCGAATCGCAGACACCACTACAGAGGTGCCTGCTCTCGAATTCGTGCCTGTTGTGAATGAGTTTCTTGAAGTATTTCCGGACGAGCTTCCAGGGTTTCCGCCAGATAGAGAGATCGATTTTGGAATTGATGTACTACAAGATACGCAGCCAATATCTATTCCACCATACAGAATGGCGCCAGCAGAGTTGAGGGAGTTAAAGGAGCAGTTGAAGGATTTATTAGATAAGGGGTTCATTCGGCCGAGTGTGTCGTCGTGGGGTGCTCCTGTTCTTTTTGTTAGAAAGAAGGATGGGTCGCTTCGGATGTGTATTGTTTATTGGCAGCTCAACAAATTCACTATAAAAAACAAGTATCCATTACCTCGAATAGATGATTTGTTTGATCAATTGCAAGGTGCGAGGTTCTTCTCCAAAACTGATTTACGGTCTGGGTATCATCAGTTGAAGATCAGAGAGCAGGATATTCCTAAGACCGCCTTCAGGACTCGTTATGCTCATTTTGAATTTTTGGTAATGTCCTTTGGGCTGACCAATGCTCCAGCAGCTTTCATGGATCTTATGAATAGGGTTTTCAAGCCATTTCTAGACTCCTTCGTGATTGTTTTTATTGATGACATCCTTGTCTACTCGCAGAGTCGGGAGGATCATGCTAATCACCTCAGAGCAGTTCTGCAGACTCTTCATCATCACCAGTTGTATGCTAAATTTTCGAAATGTGAGTTTTGGCTAGAATCAGTCGCGTTTTTGGGTCATGTTGTTTCCAGAGAAGGGATTCAGGTTGATCCCCAGAAGATCGCGGCAGTGAAAGATTGGCCTAGACCAACGACCCCGACAGAGATTCGCAGTTTCTTGGGTCTAGCTGGGTATTATCGGAGGTTTGTGGAGGGATTCTCTACCCTCGCCTCCCCATTGACTAAATTGACGCAGAAAGCGGTGAAGTTCCAGTGGTCCGACACTTGTGAGAAATGTTTTCAGGAATTGAAGTCGAGATTGACTTCGGCACCGGTATTTACCTTGCCAGAAGGTATAAAGGGATTTGTGGTTTATTGCGGTGCTTCAAGGGTTGGTTTGGGGTGTGTGTTGATGCTACATGGGAAAGTTATAGAGTATGCCTCAAGGTAACTCAAGAATCATGAGAAGAATTATCCGACGCATGGTTTGGAGCTCGCGGCTGTGGTGTTTGCATTAAAACTTTGGCGGCATTATCTTTATGGAGTCCACGTGGATGTGTTCTCAGACCACAAGAGTCTTCAGTATTTATTCAAGCAGAAGGAACTGAATCTAAGGCAGCGGAGGTGGTTAGAATTGCTTAAGGATTATGATATGAACATCTTGTACCATCCAGGAAAGGCGAATGTGGTGGCCGACGCTCTCAGTCGGAAGTCTATGGGTAGTTTGGCTCATTTGGAAGCGAATCAGAGGCCCTTGGCTCGGGAGGTTTACCAATTGGCCAATTTAGGGGTTTGTCTTTCCACCTCAGGCGAAGGGGAGGTTATGGTGCATAATGGGTTAGAATCATCACTTGTAGCGGAAGTTAAGGAAAAGCAGTTTATTGATCCAGCATTTGCACAGTTGAAGGAGGCAGTTCTGAATAACAATATTTCGGCATTTTCACTCGGCAGCAATGATGGAGTGTTGCGATTCGAAGGTAGGATATGTGTCCCAGATGTAGATAATCTCAGGGAGAGGGTAATGGCGGAGGCTCATAGCTCCAGGTATCCTGTGCACCCAGGTTCTACGAAGATGTATCATGGTCTCCGAGAGATTTATTGGTGGAGCGATATGAAGAGGGGTGTGGTGGACTTTGTGTCTAGATGTCCGAATTGCCAGCAGGTGAAGGCCGAGCATCAGTGGCCTGGTGGATTAACTCAACTTGTGGTAATACCAACGTGGAAATGAGAGATGATCAATATGGATTTCGTGGTGGGGTTACCTTGCACTCAGCACAGGTTCGACTCAATTGTGGTGATAGTGGATCGACTCACCAAATCAGCCCACTTTTTTCCAGTCAAGTCCACCGATACTGCAGAACGTTATGATCAGTTGTATATCAAGGAGATAGTCAGACTTCATGGCACTCCAGATTCTATTATCTTCGATCGAGGGGCCAAATTCACAGCTAATTTTTGGAGGAAATTTCAGCAAGGTTTGGGCACTCAGGTGAATCTCAGCATGGCTTTCCATCCTCAGACTGATGGTCAGGAAGAGCGGACTATTCAGACGCTCGAAGATATGTTGCGGGCCTGTGCTTTAGATTTCAAAGGTAGTTGGGATGACCATTTGCCACTTATCGAATTTGCTTACAATAACAGCTTTCACGCTAGTATTCAGATGGCCCCATTTGAGGCATTGTACGGAAGAAGGTGTAGATCTCCGATTGGATGGTTCGAAGCTGGTGAGACGGAATTATTAGGGCCAGATCTTGTGCACCAAGTTATGGAAAAGTTAGAGTCATTCAAGAGAAGATGAAAACTGCTCAGAGTCGTCAGAAATCCTATGCG
>MDKH01225951.1:0-30977 GCA_005239495.1 Nicotiana undulata | reverse complement strand
ATATATATATATATATATATATATATATATATATATATATACACGTTATGTATATTATATACAAAAATTATATAAATTTTATATATTTTTACGGTTACTAAATATAAATAACTTCTGACGCGGACTAAAAATGATAATACCCAATAAAAAAATTGTCAATTCCACTCCTAAATCAGTTGTCAAATGTATGGTGAATTAGACATAAGTAACTTAATTTTCATCATTGATGAGATGTTTGGGAATATGTTTCAATTGTAAGATTAAGTCAAAATATAGATAGATACAATGCATAGGAATATACTATCAATTCATCAATTTAAAAAAGGATGGATTACCTCAAATTGACATATTTCATAATCTTATCTTATCATCATTAGTATAACAAGTTGATTAATAACACGTTTAATGACTCAACATAGAATGATGATGGATCTAGAATAACACTATCCCTAATGGTGATCCACGTGTCAAACTTGAATAAGCTTATATCGTTTAACAATTTTGAATTAGCATAGTCCGACTAATTTAAATTCGCATCTTCTTATTAAAGAAAAATGCTTGCTGCCCGGAGATTTAAACGGATAAGATCATATTTGCGCCGGCATTTAAAATTTAACTCAATAAATATATCACATAAAGGTAAATTGAGGTGATTGTAAATATATCATTTGTCATGTATTAAACATTTTAGGCTAAGAAATATTAAATCATAATTTTCCATTTTAGCTTATTAAACAGTTAGGCTAAGATATTTAGTTTTGTATCAAAGGTGGACAGACGTCTGGCGATTTCTTGTACTAAAGTTAAGGAAGAGAACTAAGAGTTAACTTCCTAAATCATTAAATCTCACATTAGGGCCCATAAAATAAATGTCATAAAATTATTTTTTATGCATAGTAATTGTATTGAATCCTCTTAGTTGTTTGTATTTTAAATCTCCTTGATAAAAAACCTGATTACTGATTATAAAATATTTATAGAAAAAAAAAATGCTGCACGTTGGCATTTAGAGTAGGTTAGTGGGGGAGTAGGTATAACAAGTGGATTAGGATAATCCAACACCACCAATCATAGGCTTCTCTGATAAGTATACAATAACACGTGAATCTGTCACTTTATGTAAGTGGTGTCGTAGTTTAAAGTGATAAAAAAATTACTACAATAAATATAAGATATAAGAAATAAAAATGAGCAACACCACCAAATCTTGTCACTTAAAAATTACAAGTTATAGAGAATGATAACTTTTTCGTAGTTACGGTTCACGAAAGAGGACACAATTCTATTTTTTTTAAACAAAAGAGGCTTTAAAGAAAAAAAGGGCAAAGAAAAAAAATGCAAGGGAAACACGTACGAAGTATTCGAACCGTAGACCTTGACGTTGCAAGAAAGGCGCTTGACCATCAGACCAGACACTATCTTTCGTTCAGCAGTATCATATGATTTATATCTATACTTGTTACACAATATTTATATGTGTAATAACTAAAGTTTCCCGGAACGGGGTCGGATGACACCGCTTAGACAAGGGTGCATCCGCCCCTGTGTCTATCACTCTATTGTAGTATATATACTATTATGTTAAGAAAGTAAGGGAGTAATAGAGATTACACTAGGGTCACCCAGTGCACGAAATATCTCGTATTCATGTATGTTTCGAGAAGGATCATATTTTATGAGGTATTATATCAGGGACAATTCGACGAATTTTGTGGCTTAAAACTAAACTTTACGAGGGACCTTAATGTTTTTTTTTTAAAAAAATTATTTATTTGTTTGAATTTTTTTTTTAGCTTTTCTTAGATAGAAAGTTATTAATAATTTTATGATAATCAATAACTCCTAATAAGTCGTTCTCAACTGACAATATAGCTAATCAATTTAACCTTTCTTGAGACATTGTTGATTTACGGTAAGATTTTATCAACTTTAGTTTTAAAAACTTTTTTCTGCTGAATCAACGGTAATATGAGTTATTAACATCATTCCATAAGCATTTGGAAAAGAATCAAATCTTTTTATTTGATTAAGTGTATCAATTAAACTATTATCTTCTAATTATACTATTTTTCATAATACTTTTAATTCCGAAAAATAAATCTAAATCATCAATATCAAATTGATTATTATGCTTTTAGGAACATTCAAGATTAAGGCAATATTTTTTTAAATTTCCGTCATTTAGTGATCTTAATTTTTACCGCTAAATAGAAAACGAAAAATATTTTCATATGCTTCGAATTGTTCAAATCTATTTGAAGTGAAAAACAGCCCCTTCTCTACTATGTATAAAAACAATCAACTCTAGGCCAACTCAATTACTACGTCTGATACTTACTAAGCAAATTAAGCAACTCAAGTTACTTATTCTATTTTATTCTTAATCCATTCTGCATACTCCAACTCAATTCGTTGTATAATATAAATTTAAAATACTTGCTTTATTTACCACATAATTCACCGTATAATTTGAAACTGTATCTTAGCTAGTTTTTAACTCAAATACCAACTTTTAAGAGATTTTTTTTTTAATTTTCTTTGCTTTTTAAAGCTAATCGCCTAATTGGTGAATGGTAATCATAATTAAAAAAGTCATTGTTATGTACCATTTGACTTTAACAAATATCACATGATTAAAGCACATAATTAAGGAGTAGAAAACACAAGGTTTGAGAAAAACCATTGTGTTGTTGCTTGTTTTTGGAGACATAGTTTCAATTATAAAAAGTCGATTTTCTTTTACGATGACTTAACATGCATGAGTCAACTGAGATTTAAAAAAAAAAACTAATTACGAAAAGCATCATTACTCGTACAAAGAAAAAGAAATTATTCCATAATTTTATGTGCTAGCTAAGAAAAAAGAAAAAGAAAAACAGTTTTTTATGCGAGTTTATTATAGAGGAAAATATCTGTGGAAATTATTCCAAGTACGTACTCTAGGTCATGTCAGGTGAAAATTAAATCAAAAATATTAATGCTGGAGTTTATGATTAATCAAACTGGAAGAGATTCATGCATTCGTCAAAAAACACATTAATGAACATCTCTTTCGAAAGTCAATTATATTCGGCCATGTACACAACAAGAGGACAAAACAAACGTTGTTTTTACTAAACATTAATTGGCACTTTCGCACCCGTGGCTAATCCAGAATTTTTAAGTTATAGGTGCTCAAGTATTTTTAATATGAAAATTACTATTAAAACAGGGCGCTCAGTTAATAAAATTGTATGAATTATCAGTTTTTCGTTATAAATAATAGTGTTTGGCACCAAAAATAATGAATGCTTGAGCACAAATAACTCACAACATAGATCTGCCACTCCTTCACACACATCATCCAGTGTTTGGGCGGAGCTAAAGTATTTGATATACGGTTTGAATGAATCTACTAATATTTATTTAGACCTAATATCTGTATTAGAAAATTCATTAAATATTTATATATATTTAATTGCGAATTAGTAATTAAGGGGAGTTATAGCTTATTAACGAATTTAAAACCCATAAACTTCAAATCATATCTTGCCATATTAAATGTTGGTGTTCTATAGCTGTTTCTCATAATCCAACCAGCTGGTGTAGTGTATATAAGAAAACCTGTGGGCTTATGTACTTGTTATGGACAAGGTTGGTGTGTTTGACGAGAATAGGTAAAATCCTTTCTGAGGAAAAACCTTACCCATATTTATGTGAATCACATTAATTTACGTACTGTTTGCAATAAAATTTTGTAGAAAAATATAATTGCAATTACAAATAACAATAAAGAAAAAAGGATTTTTGTTTACCTTAAAATTTGGATAACAATTAAACTTATACTATAATTTTAAGGATATGTGATTTTACTCTATACCAACTCATAAATATGAAAGTAAATGACAGAATTGAACTGTAAATAAATCAAACCAGTGTTCGGATAGGACTTCAGCCTCGAGTCAAGATGTCCTCGAATTGATAATTGTATGAACAATAAAGATGGAATAAATCGATGAATAATAACAAGTGAGAAAGAAAGAGTCGTATTGCTTTTGTCTCTTGAATAATGATGCTTACAAATTATTAGAACCCCTCTTTGTATAGTAGAGAGATTCTACTTATGGTATAACTCTAATTATAGAAGAAAACTAATTAACGCTTCTAATGTAATCTATTCCGAGATTCACGCCACGATCCTCGATCAATCACGGATATCTCGCTATTCCGTTACTATGCTATCCTCGATATCACTTGGAGTCTATCTCCCTTGGCTTCCATTGATACCGATGTTTAACAAAAGAATTAGATTCCTTGACCAAAGCTATTTAGGATGAACACGGGTTACTGATAATCAAGAAAGTAATACGATAAATAAAGAAAAATTGAGTAATAAACAATATTGTAGTATGCAAAAAGTAAAGTCGATTGTATTCGAGAATTCAGATGTCCTTATGGGTTACATTTCTTCCCTTTATATAGGGGTTTCCTAGTATAACGTTTGGTTCCTGTCATGATTGCTCATTAATGACTAATTATTACATTAATGAGGCGTTACAAAGGATAACCGTAACTGTTGTATAGGAGTTACGTAACATATAAGTCATTAACTGTTGATTCTCGAATCTGCCTGTAGCTTCGTTTGGGTTCACTGTGACCGTATCTCTTCTTTGTCATTAAGTTTCCCCTGGTTGATGAACTCGTGGGTTTATTGACCGTGCCTCTTTGTCCCGTACCTCTTTACAGAATCAAGTCTATCTGTTGCGTTTTCCTTGGTCCACGTAGCTAGCTGAGTTGTCAAGAATTTGCTTACGTGTGAGACTCTTTTTTACCAATACAGATAGTCCCCCCACTTACCATATATTTGTCGATTAATATTTGGTAAGTGGATACGCATTTATGGCGGGAATATTTTGCTGCCGTTTTGCTCCGAAACATTGTATCTTTCTATGAACACAAGCGTCGTTTGTCACTTCCATTTAATGCTCCTTCCACGTGTCCATTTCTGATTGGCTCTGCAATGACTCGGCGCCTTTTAAGGCTGTTTGCGGCTGCGTCAGTCCCGAAGTGACACCTTTAATCATGACTTTCCATCATTGTTTTTTCATGTTTCGACGATTGTCTTTATGTATAAATACCCTTCTTCCTTTCTTTACTTCCACGAAACATTTTACAACTTGTCCCTTTTCTTGTAAAGAATTTTCCATTGCTTCTGTAAGTATGTCTTCATCGAATCAACCCAAGAAGGTAATAGATGTGGAAAATCTCGCATCTTCTTCTACTCCAATTAGGAGTCGAAAGGGAGGCAGGCTAAGGAGTTTAGGATATACCCCCTCTAGAGGTTCTTCTTCCCCAATAGTTTCTCCTCCTTCCGCTAGGTCTTTGCTTTCTCCTAGGGCTAGATCTTCTCATTCTTCATCTAGGGGTAAAGATGATCATCTTCGTGAACCCAATGTTGATGAGATTATTCCCGCCGAGTTTGTTTTTACTAGGGAAAACCCAGTTCTTGTAGACCAGTCTACTTCTTTAGATAGTGTGGAGAGGTATCCAACTATTATAACTGAAGGTCACGTTCCTCTTGTTCGTAGAGAGTGTTCTTGGGGGTCTGATTTCCCTGTTTATGTCCCGAATAGTAATCAAAGGATAACGTCTTATAGGACTGGTTATTCCTTTGTTTATACATATCCTTTTACATTAGGGTTTAGTCCTCCCATTGATCCAGTTATCATCGAGTATTGCCGTTTTTTCGATATCTGTTTGGGACAAGTTGGTCTGCTGGTGTGGCGAGTTGTCGCGTGTCTGAGAGTTTTGCCTTCTTTAGCTTTAGTTCCCTTTACTTTCAATCATCTTATTCATTTATATTCTCATGTCTTGTTTCGTCAAGGGTTTTTTACTCTGGCTGCTTGGAGTAAAAGAGTGTTAGTAACCCCTGGTGATGATAAAGACAAAGGTTGGTACCTCCGGTATGTTGCTGTCCCCATTGTTGGTTTAGTGGGTGAAGAGAATCTTCCCTTCCCTGAGAAGTGGAACCGTGCACGTGAGTACTTTTTTGGTTCGCATCTATTTTCTTCCTTCATTAGACTTGGATTGTGTTATTAACATCGTATCTATTTTTTCTTTTCAGCAATCATGAATACTGCTGAGAATGTCTCCGGTATTCGTGATTGGGTAGAAGAATGTTGTCTGCCTCTCCTGTTGAAGAAAGGTCCTGGAAGTACTTCGCGGGGAAGTACCGTTGGCTTGTAAAGACCCATGGTAAGTGGAGTTTTTCTTACTTCCTGTTTTACCCGAACCTACTTTTATTCTCGTTTAATTTTTCCCTTTTTGACAAGGTTTTCCGCCCGTGGGGTGTCTGCTTCATCTATCCCGAAGATGTCTTTGACTCAGGCTCAAGATATCCTTGCTAGTTCGTCTTCCTCAAAGAGAAAAGTTGGTGATCGCCATTCCGAAGAAGAAGAAGAAAGAGAGGGTGCTTTAGTACACCGGTTACGAAGAAGGCGTGTGGTTTTGGACGACGAGTATACCCCCATGACTCTTTCTTCTGTGCCTGCAGGTAGACCCTCATCTTCTGAAAATGATTCAAAGTCCCCAGTCCATGATTCTGTCGAGTATTTGTTTCATGAAGGTTTTGATCTCGCTCCCGATGATGTTTCCTTAGCTGTTGTTTTCCCCGACTCTTTAAGAGAAGAAGTTTCATCGATTTCTTGTGTATCCGTTGTTCCCGCTCCTTTAGCCGTTACGGCTTCTGCCGTTTCTCTGCCCGTGGTTTCTTCAATTCCTTATTCATCCGTGCCTGCTATTGTGCCTGTGGCTCCTTCAATTCCTGGACCGTCTATTTTTGTTGCTGCTCCCTCTGTTCCTGCTTCCATGCCTTCCATTAGGGAAGTAGGGTCTTCCAGCAGGGAGATGCAGAGGGTTGTGATTGAGGTTCCAGCTGAAGGGAGTCTTTTCAAAAAGACGGGCGAGCCTGAGGTGTGGCTTAATCCTCTGATAGGTCCTGAAGAGAAAGCCAAACTTGCCATCTATACAGCTCTCACGTGGGCCAATGAAGTGGTGCATACTTCTTTGAAGGTATAACGTAGCTTATTCTTACATATGTCCACCTTTCCATGTCTAAACAGTTTACCATGTTTAACTATTTTATTATTATTTTTTATAGATGCACCTTATTGGCTTAGAACTTATGAAAATAGTTTCAAATTCGGATAATGAGTTGAAAGAGCTGCGGGTTGATTTTGACAATCTGAAGACACAATATGATGGCTTGAGGGTAGATATGGATGCTTTAGAAGAGGAGCGGAATACCTTGAGGAGACATTTGAGGATCACAACAACGAAACTGGCAGTGGAAAAGGCTTCTTCTAGCCAAGCTGATAAGGATAAGAGTATTCTTGAATCCTCGTTTGCTGAACAATTGTCCCAAGCCTCGGAGGAGATCAGGAACTTGAAGCATCTTCTAGGGCAGAAGGAGGAATATTCTGGTGAGCTTGTACATATTCTCTCCCGGACCCAAGAAGAACTGCGTGAAGCTTTAGACAAAGTCTGAACTTTGGAAGAGTCAGTTATACCCTTGAGGGTCGCCCATGAAGCTGCTGAAGCCAAGAAAGATGGATTGAAGGCTGAGCTTCAAGTGTGGGCAAAAGATTATAATGACCTCGAAGAGGCGACTGCCGTTGATGTAAGCTGAGCGTACATGAATTCTCGCCTTGATACATTGATGGAGATGAGCCAAGAAGGTTTCGACCTCAACGCTGAAATTGCTAAAACTAAAGAGGCCATGGAGAAGACCCATCGAGGTCTTGATCTTTCTCCATCCACTTATGAAACCCATGCTGCTCATGCCTCTTCGCCTCAAGCTACTGTCGTTCCTCATGAAGAAGTCAACTATCCTCCTCATGAAGACTGAAGATCTGGTTTCCCTTTTTTTTTTGGATTGGTGTGGTTACCCCCAGCTCCATCGGGGGTAAGTTTGAAACTCTAAAGTCCCCAACTGACAACTTAGGGGCACTAAAAATGTAATTATTATGCGGCTAAGTACTAGTTAGTACTTAGTTTTAACTTAGCCGCTCTTTTTATATTAATGCAATTTGAAGACTTTTGTTTCGAGTTTTGATTTTACTCTTTAAGTCTATTGCATGTTTTGTTCTTCTGAGGTTTTTTTTTGCACCTCTTAACTTTTTGCATGAAAATCCATAAATCACTCGAACCTTTTCATAGTAGGTGCAGTGTTCGTATAAGACTTAAGCCTTTGTTTATGATAGGCTTTAATTATGAGTTAGGGCCCTTTTTGATTGACACTTTAACGAGGAAGACGTCTCAACTTCATTGTAATGCAATAAAGTGATAGGAATTTGTCACATGTTTAAGGATGTTTTTGTGGAAAGTTTTTGTTTGAACTTCCACAACATTTTACATGTGTTATGATTATCATCTAAAACTCATGTTGCAACTATTTTCTTTTAACGGATTTGATACTTACTTGTATTTCGCAATTGTTTTTCATAGGTAACCGTTTTTTCGAGTTAATACAAGGAAATAACTGTTTTTCATTAGTAACAATTTTTGTAAGTATTGGGTTTTTTCCCCGCAACTGTTTTTATTTGCAACAATTTTGTAATAAATACGAGGGAAATGCTTTGTAATTCATAACTGTTTTATTTGATAACATTTTTTTGAATAAATACAAGGATTTTGATCTTTCATCCGTAATTGTTTTATTTGATAACAGTTTCCTATATGGGTACAAAGGTTTCATAACTGTTTTTTTTATCGTAACTGTTTTTGAATAAGTACAATGATGATGATCTTTTACCCTTAACTGTTTTCGTTACAACCGTTTTTGTATAAATGTAAAGACGTACATTTCTTCCTCGTAGCTAATACTTTGCCTTTTAACCTGCACATGGTTAGAAGGTTTTCTTAAGGTTTAGGCTTTGTAATTCTTGTGCTGGAGTCTTCAGTTCTTTTAATTTTGCTCGTACCACTTGACTTGCTGGGTAAACGGTTTTTTAGGCTCGAGCTTTGGACTTTCAGTAGTCTTTTTTGCTTAATCTTGGCCTTCCATATTATATAGTCCTCCAAGTGTTTGAGCTTTGAATAATGAGATATCGAGCACTTGATTATTCCTTCTTTATGGTCCTTTCCCTGAAAAAGGAAAACATACGGGACTCGAAGGTATATACTTTTTTACATGATGACTGCTTAACCCTTTAAAACGTCTATCAGAAAGTGTAACCCTAGACCGGGAATGGAATTGTGTTATTTCCTCGCGTCTTTGCAGGTCTAATATCATCATATGGTGATGGGCTAGCTTTTTGCCTATCATTTAAAAAAGTTAGTAAAATTTAAATAAAATAAAATCGAACATGCGATACCTGACCGGGGGTACTTCTTTCCTTAGAAGTAGTACTTCTTCAAGTGGATGGCGTTCTAGCTCGTTGGTAGAATTCTGCCGTCGATGGCTTCCAACTCGTATGCGCCTTTCCCAGCTATGCCTCAGACTTTATAAGGTCCTTTCCAATTTGGATTCAGCTTGCCAGCACCTGCCTCTTTTGTTGATTGGAAAACCTTTTTAAGTACGAAGTCCCCAATCTTAAAATATCTAAAATGAGCTTTGCGATTGTAATATCGCTCTATGATTTGCTTTTGAGCTGCCATCCGTATTAAAGCTGCTTCCCTTCGTGATTCGAGCAAGTCCAGATTGATCTGGAGTTCGTCATCATTTGCTGGTTCCGTAGCTGTTATAAACCTTAAGCTCGGCTTGCCGATTTCCACAGGTATTAATGCCTCCGAGCCATAAACAAGTGCGAAGGGAGTCCCTCCCGTTGCTGTTTTTGATGTAGTCCTGTATGCCCATAATACTGCCGGTAATTCGTCGGGCCAATTCCCTTTGGCTTTATCTAACCGCTTATTTATATTGTTGACGATGATTTTATTCGTAGACTCAGCTTGTCCATTAGATACGTGATGGTATGTCATTGAGGCAATCCGTTTAATTTGCCAACTCTCAAAGAATTTTGTGATTTGAGAGCCTATAAATTGTGGGCCATTATCACACACGATCTCTTTCAGAATCCCAAAACGGCATATTATGTTTCTCCATAAGAAGCTTTTGACCTCCTTTTCCCGCACTTGTTTGAACGCTTCTGCTTCCACCCATTTCGTGAAGTAATCAGTAAGTACGAGTAGAAATCGTACCTGTCCTTTAGCTGGGGGAAGAGGTCCCACTATATCTATTCCCCATTTCATGAAGGGCCATGGTGATATGACTGAGTGCAACAGTTCTGCTGGTCTATGCAAATTGTTGGTGAACCTTTGACACTTGTTCATTTAGATATGAAGTTCTCTGCATCTTCTTCCATCTTAGGCTAATAATACCCGGCTCGGATTAAGGTTTTTACCAAGTATCTTGCTCGTGCATGATTTCCACAGTGTCCTTCATGGACTTCTTTTATCACGAACTCCGTCTGATTAGGTCCGAGGCATTTAGCTAGAGGTCCACCGAACATTTTGCGATACAATGAGTTGCGGACTAGACAATATTGTGCTGCTTTGCGGCGAAGCGCTTGAGCTGCTTTCTTGTCTTCAGGTATGGTACCATTCTGCAAAAAATTGAGAATTTCGTTTCTCCAATCCCAAGTTAAATTATTGAAAGATACCTCGTTCCTGTCTTGGTCGATTGCTGAATGGAAGAGGTGGACAACAATGGCGTTGTCTTTATTTGTTACTTCTGTAACTGCCGCGAGGTTTGCTAATGCATCCGCTTCTGCATTTTCTTCTCTAGGTATTTGTATTATCTTCCACGTTTCGAACTGTCTTACAAGTTCCCGTGCCTTTTCTAGATATTGTTGCATTCGAGTTTCTCGAGCGATGTAAGTCCCCTGCATCTGATTTACCACCAATTGGGAATCACTGTTGATTATGATTTGCTCGATTGACAGGTACCGTGCCAGTTCTAAATCTGCAATAACAGCCTTGTACTATGCTTCATTGTTAGTTATAGGGTAACATTTAATAGCCTGTTGTGTCTTTTCACCTGTAGGTGATATTAAGACGATGCCTAATCCGATACCTTTTATGTTAGAAGAGCCATATGTAAATAGGGTCCACTGACCTGGATTGACTCCGTTAAAGATTTGTAACTCTTTTTCTACCTCAGGGGTAATAATGTTGCTAAAGTTAGCTACAAAATCAGCTAATATTTGTGATTTGATTGCTGTTCTAGGCTAATATGTTATATCATGTTCACTTAATTCTATGGCCCATTTGGCTAATCTTCCTGACAATTCTTGCTTATGCAAAATATTTCTTAAAGGATAAGAAGTCACGACAGTGATTGAATGACATTGAAAATAAGGACGTAATTTTCTTGATGCCATTATTAAAGCTAAGGCTAATTTTTCTAGATGTGGGTATCTAGTTTCAGCATCTAATAAAATTTTACTTACATAGGTGATTTCTTACCTTTCTCTTCTCTTACCAGTACTGCACTTACAACAATTTCTGAAACAGCCAGGTAGATGTACAATCTTTTCCCTTCTTTTGGCTTTGAGAGCAGTGGTGGCTTTGATAAATAAATCTTCAAATCTCTGAGGGCCTGTTGACATTCTTCAGTTCATTTGAACTGATTTTTTTTAAGAACTAAAAAGAATTTAAAGCTTTTTTCGGAAGACCTAGAAATAATTCTTCTTAAAGCGGCTATTCTCCCTGTCAATCTTTGAACCTCTTTTTTATTTGTTAAAATATCAGGTATTTCCTCTATAGATTTTATTTGAGCTGGATTTACCTCTATTCCTTTGTTAGATTCAAGGAATCCCAAACACTTACCTGATTGCACTCCGAAAACATATTTTTCCGGGTTGAGCTTCATATTATACCTGCGTAAGATATCAAAAGTAGTAGAGAGATACTGGAGATGATCTTCCACTTGTGTTGACTTTACAAGCATATCATCAATATAGACTTCCATTGTCTTTCCTAAATGTTCTTGGAACATTTTAGTCACTAACTTTTGGTTAGTGGCTCCTGCATTCTTTAAGCCAAAAGGCATGACTTTATATCAGTAAGTCCCCCTTTTAGTAATGAAAGAGGTTTTTTCCTCGTATGAGGGATCCATTTTAATCTGATTATAACCAGAGTATGCGTCTAGAAAACTTAATAATTCGTGACCTGCGGTAGAATCAATCATCTGATCTATATGTAGCAAAGTAAATGAATCTTTGGGGCATGCTTTATTTAAATCAGTATAATCTACACACACCTTCCATTTGCCGTTCTTTTTAGGTACCACCACTGTGTTATCTAGCCAGTTAGGATACTTTACCTCTCGTATGGAACCTATGTTCAATAGTTTTTGGACTTCATCGTCAATCACTTGATTCTTGAACGTTCCTTGCTTTCTTTTCTTTTGTTTAACAGGTACGAATGATGGATCTTCACTTAGTTTATGAGTTATCACTTCTGGGGGAATACCTGTCATATCTGAATGGGACCATGCAAAACAATCCGCGTTAGATTTTAAATAATCGATTAACATACCTTTTTGCTCGGAGGTTAACCTCTCCAGCAATCTCGTGCTAACATACAACTTTTTCTCGGGCTTTTATTCAGACAACAGAATAACCTCGAGTTCTTCCGCGGTTGTTTTGATATGCCCGTCTTCTTCTGATTCATGAATGAAGTCTGGTCTAGAATCTATGTCTGCGTGATCCAGTATATTTTCGATGATAATAGGATTTGTCTCGTTGGTGTCTTCTCCCGTACCTGTTTGAATATTCATTTCCTTTGTTCATGATTGATCAAAGATTTTTTCCATACCTGTTTGGCCATTGGCCTCCGTTTGGAAGACTTCAACATCTCCCGTATCTTTTTTGTTGTGAAGTGCTATCGAGTTTATATTTCTGGAAGTTTGTTGGTCACCTCTAATTTGTCTCACTCCCCTTTCTGATGGGAATTTTATTACCTGATGTAAGGTGGATGGGACCGCTTTCATATCATGAATCCACGGTCTTCCCAAAATGACATTGTAAGCCATCTCTGTATCAATGACTTGAAATTTCGTGTTTTTGACCATTCCTTCAGCGTGAGTATTAAGTTCAATCTCTCTTTTGGTTATCACTGTAGAATTATCGAACCCAGATATGGCTCGTGCCTTTGGGATCATTTGATTTTCCACTAGAATTTCTTCCACGACTTTATCAAAATGATATTGACTGAACTGCCTGGATCAATCAATACTCTTTCCATGAGTATTTGTGATCGTTGACGCTAATTGACAAACTATTCCATTTACTTCCTCTCCTCCATGTATCACGTTAACAATTCGCTTCGGAGAGGGAGGCTTTGGAGGCTCCTGCCTGTTCTTCATGTATGCATGTTTACCTTTATCACTAAACAACTCTGTTAAATAGCCCTGTTTAAATAAATGTTCTATTTCACCTTGTAAAAATCTACAATCTGTTGTTCTGTGTCCATGATCATTATGGAATTCACACCACTGATCTAGATTTCTCTTATTTGGATTCAGCCGCATCTCTTTGGGCCATTTAACACTGTCTCCCATATTTCTTAGTATTGAGACAAGTCCAGTAGTGCTTATGTTAAAGTTATGGTCCCCAATTGGGGTATTACCTCTGGGCCGTTCATCTCGATCTTTCCTGGATCTAGACGAGGATGAGCCTATATCTCTTCCTGACGGTATAGTATTTTTGAACCTGGGACGCGTGTCACGTCCTGAGGGTCCTAAGTAAGGATCGTACCTGTTTTTACCTGATCTTTTCTCCGGTTCTGGACGTCTGGATCTGGAATACTCCTCGTCTATCAATCGAGCAATGATATCTTCTTCTATTCTGAGTTTAGTACTATACCTATTGTATACATCGTTCCACGTCGTAGCTGGAAATTCTCTTAGACTTTCCTTGAGCCGTCTCGTGGTTTCTGAGCTTTTATCGTTTAAGTTTCTTGCAAATGCCATGGATGCCCAATTATCAGGCACCCTGGGTAATTGCATTCTTTCTTGTTGAAACCTGTCTACAAACTCATAGAGTAATTTCGTGTCTCCTTGCTTTATCTTGAATATGTCTTCCATTCTTTTCTCAACTTTTTGTGCACCAGAGTGTGCATTTATAAACGAATCTGCAAGCTCAGCAAAAGAATCAATAGAATTTTCAGGGAGAAGAGAATACCGGGTTAAGGCTTCTTTTGTGTGTGTTTCCCCAAATTTCTTGACAAGGATTGATTCAATCTCTTGTTTTGTTAAATCATTGCGTTTTACTCCAGTAGTGAAAGCAGTCACATGATCATGTGGGTCAGTTGTTCCATCATATTTTGGAACATCAGGCATTTTGAACTTCTTGGGTATAGGCAAGGGCGCTGCACCTGGCTTCCAGGGCTGTTGAGAATATCTATCAACGTCGATGCCTTTGATAATCGGCGGTACTCCAGGGATTTGCTCGATGCGATCATTCTGTTCTTTCATTTGTTTCTGCATGGTTAGCAATAAATTTTGTAACTCAGAGTTATTAGTGATACCTGGTCTTGCTTCAAGAGATTCATTTGGAGTGTCACCCCTGACTGAGTTTATTAACCCAGACTGAGGATTTTCCACAATGATTGTATTATTTGAAGGCGGTGTTAATGGTGTTGGTGGTGCCTGTGGTAATCCTCTTGCAAACTCTTGCAAAGCTTGCCCCACATATTCATCAATCATTTGCTTTATTCGATCCTGATCTATCGTTTGCTCATTATTGTTATGATGGTTATCAGATCTTTCAGGGATGACTCCCTTGGACCACGTGGGGTTTCTCGAGGAGTTGGAACTGGGGTTCCATTTTCCTGCTGGTTGTTGTCGTCGTTGTTGTTGTTGTTGTTGTTGGAATTCGACATAGTTTAAAGGATATCGATTGGAAAATAAACTATGATTATCAGATTCCCGGTAACGGAACCAATTTGTTTAACCAAAGAATTAGATTCCTTGACCAAAGCTATTTAGGATGAACACGGGTTACTGATAATCAAGAAAGTAATATGATAAATAAAGAAAAATTGAGTAATAAACAATATTGTAGTATGCAAAAAGTAAAGTCGATTGTATTCGAGAATTCAGATGCCCTTATGGGTTACATTTCTTCCCTTTATATAGGGGTTTCCTAGTATAACGTTTGGTTCCTGTCATGATTGCTCATTAATGGCTAATTATTACATTAATGAGGCGTTACAAAGGATAACCGTAACTGTTGTATAGGAGTTACGTAACGTATAAGTCATTAACTGTTGATTCTCGAATCTGCCCGTAGCTTCGTCTGGGTTCACTGTGACCGTATATCTTCTTTGTCATTAAGTTTCCCGTGGTTGATGAACTCGTGGGTTTATTGACCGTGCCTCTTTGTCCCGTACCTCTTTACAGAATCAAGTCTATCTGTTGCGTTTTCCTTGGTCCACGTAGCTAGCTGAGTTGTCAAGAATATTCTTACGCGTGAGACTCTTTTTTACCAATACAACCGACCTCGATCTTGAAGGAGACTTCGATCTCGAACTCAATGCCTCAGATCTTCGATGCATCGTCCAGTCTCGATCAAATAGTGAAATTGGGTGGCCCCAATTTTTACCGTATACAGTTTTATTGATAAACATTGTGGGTTACAACTCTGGTTACCCCTTCCTTCTTTCCTCCGATTTGTTCTACGTGATTCAAGGGCCTTAGCAACGTATTTCTCGAACGTAGTACTTTGAGCAATACATGTTTGTCATGTCTTAATGAATATCCCAAGAGTTTCACGGAATTTCGGAGATCTCTTATTTGATCTATTTGTTCATATTCCAATAGTTTATGAAATTGCTGAGATCGCTTTTGAAGGACACATGTAGCCTTATTTATAGGCATGAATTAGGGTTTGGATGGAGTAGCCACCAAGTAACCCTAATAGACTCCTAATATTTCAAAAGTCGTCTTGAATTTAGGACTTATCTTGACCTGTTAAAATTTCAACGCCTACACATATGTAACATGATTAAGAAAAAATTTAGTTGAGGTTTATTATGATAATTATGTGATAAAAGTGTATGCAGAAGTGCGTTATATATATTTACTTGTTTGATGGTAAATATTGAATGACTCATACAGTCCACTGCAAACTACGGGAAAATGCACGGTTAGCCATTATTTAGAGATATTTTTACTCTTTAACGACTATTTAAAATATATTTACTTTTTAGCCAGTGCTTAATAATCTTTTAACCACCCAGACGGAAAAACCCCTGTATCAGATATGGGTATTGTGTAAATATTAAGGATATGGTGTCCTTAACTTCATGAATGCTGCGTAAATATTAAGGACACGGTATCCTTAACTTCATGAATGTCGTGTAAATATTAAGGACAAAGTGTCCCGTATTTGCACTTTCCATTATTAAACTTTAGGATATCATGTCCTTAACTTCATATGTACAGTGTAAATATTAATGACATGACAACCTTAACTTCACGTGTGCAGTGTAAATGTTAAGGACATAATGTCTTTAACTTGTTTTGCACCTTCTGTTGTTAAACTTTAGGACCTCATGTCCTTAACTTCATATGTACAGGGTAAATGTTAAGGACATGGGGTCCTTAACTTCATATGTACAGGGTAAATGTTAAGACATGGTGTCCTTAACTTCATGTGTGCAATGTAATTGTTAAGGACATAGAGCCCTTAACCTTATGAGTGTTGGTAAATATTAAGGATATAGTGTCCTTTAACTTCATGAATGCTGTGTAAATATTAAAGACAAAGTGTCTTATATTTTCACCTCCCGTTGTTAAACTTTAGGGCTTCATGTCCTTAACTTCATATGAGCAGTATAAATGTTAAGGACGTGACGTCCTTAACTTCATGTGTGCAGTGTAAATATTAAGGACGCCGTGTCCTTAATATTCACACAACACTCATGAAAAAAAGGGTCAAATGTCTTTTCATATTAATTTTAATAGAGTAGTTGCTATTTTTTCTCAACATTAGAAACACTGAATAAAAAGTAAATACCATATTAAAAAGTGGCTATCCCACGCCATTTCTACACTAAGTTTTCTTTATTTGTTCTAAGAGAGGATATATTGTATGTGTTCTGAGTTCATCTCATCCGTATTTTTCGATGTATTAAAAACTTTACGAAATTAATACATAATAGATTTCGAACCCTATAAATGGAGTATCGCAGAATTTCGAATTCAAACCCATATATAAAGTTCAAACCCTAAATTTGTCCGTGTAATGTTTCCTCCTTTCTTTTCTGGTAAATCATCGGCTTATGCAAATTAAAAGCTGAATGGTATTAATTAGTGATTTGATTTTTCCTTCCGCCGATTTTCCGGATTCATATTGACAAGTAATCTAAAATTTCTTGGATAACCGGATTGTTACACAAATAGCCGCCCTGATTTTATATTTACTTTTTTAATTGGTATACATTAACTATACACAAATATATATATATATATATATATATATATATATATAAGTTTAAGAAATTAGGTTTGGGTGGGTTGCTATATATTTGGGTGGACTATCTTATCCCTCCGTAATAATTTGGGAACTCTTTATCACAGAAAAGCTTATCTTTTAACAAGTAAATGGTTAATTACCTAATGATAATAGAGACAATTAAATTGTTAGGTCCAAGCACCACTAGAATCACTCCAAAGAAGAAAGAGTTCAAAGTAAAGCAGAACTACGTACTATTTAACTCAGATTGTACAAGTTTATTATACTTTAATTTATCCTTATTTTTGTATAAGATTCAGGAAATCTCTAATGTAAATCGAGATTTGGTTCGATTTTTGACAATTTGAGAGTGACAAGATAAATAGAAAATTATTTTCTTTATTAATTAAGAAACTAAGTGAAGAAGGTAGAGTTTTGTTGGATGAGGGGCTTATCCGTCGGAGATGGCAGACCTACTTCTATGGTCTCTTGTGAAAACACTGATTTTCATGGATTGATTGAAGATTTGTACTAGATTTGAAAGAGTAACGAGAGAGAAAAAAGAGAAGCATATATTTTCATTTTAACCTTTTTTTTTGGAGAGAAAATGTTTTCTACTTATCTCTAGAAGAATCCAAAATTTGACTATATACAAGTGGGCTAATCTACTAATTACAAAAGAATGACAAAAGAATGGGCCTCACTATATAAGTGGGCTGATACAAATAAATACAATCAAATGGGCTTCTTCTTATGTGGGGTGTGCCTCAGCATCAGCAACATTGTGGCCCAGCTTGGTCTTAACTCCAACACCCCCCTTCAAGGTGGAGGGTGACTGGACCCCCAGCTTGAGCAGTAGGGAATAATGAACAAGGTCAGTCAAAGGCTTAAAAAAGACATCAATAAGTTGAGAAGCAGTAGGAACATGGTGCAAAGCAATTAAACCCTCATGAAGCTTTATCCTAATGAGATGGCAGTCCACCTCAATGTGCTTGGTTCTCTCATGAAAGACAGAGTTCTTGGAAATGTGGATGGCTGCTTGATTATCACAGAAAACAGAGACAGCAACAGGAACAGGAACACCAAAATCAGAGAGCAACTTAGCTCACCTACAACCTTATTAATGGCTCTATACTCAGCATCAACAGAAGAAAGAGACACAACATGCTGCTTCTTACCAACCAATAAGTGAACCCCCTAAGAGAATGCAGAACCCAGTAACTGATCTCCTGGTATATGGGCATGCAGCCCAGTCACTATCACAATAAGCAGAAAGAGAGAGATCAGGGGAGTTGCTAATAAATACTTCACCTTCAGAAGAACCTTGAAGATATCTGAGTATATGAAAGGTTGCATGCACGAGAGAGGAAGTAGGCTTCTGAAGATGTTGACTTAGATGTTGTACAACAAAAGCCAATTCTGGTCTGGTGGGGGTGAGAAAGTTGAGCTTACCCACCAGACTCCTATAGGATTCGGGAGAAGGAAGAGGATCTTCCATATCTGCCTTGAGCTTGACAATTAGGTCTAGAGGACAAGTAACATGAGTAACATCCTCACAATGGTACTCTTTGAGAAGTTCTTTAATAATATTTCTATGATGAAGTAGTAGCCCATCAGAGTTGTAAGCAACTTAAATCCCAGGAAAGTAGTTGAGAACCCCAAAGTCTTTGATCTTAAGCTTATTATTTAGAAAGCTCTTTAATGCAGTAATTTCATCCAAGCCATTACCAGTGGGAATCATATCATCAACATATACAACAAACAAGACAATGGAAGAACCAGACATTTTAGAGAAGAGGGAGTAATCATTTTGAGAAGAAGAGTATCCCCTGGAGCATAAGGCTTGAGACAACTTGGCATACCTTTGCCTAGAAGCATGTCTCAAACCATATAAGGACTTTTGAAGAAGGCAAACCAAGGGAGAAGAAGCTGAGGCAGACCCAGATAAAGGTGGGGCTGACAACCTAGGTGGAAACCTCATATAGACCTCTTTATCCAAATTACCATGCAAAAAGGCATTGTTGACATCAAGTTGAAAGAGATGCCAATTTTGTTTGACAGCCACAACAACAAGGCACTTAACATTTGAAAACTTGAAAACAGGGAAGAAGGTTTCAGTGAAGTCCACACACTAAACTTGGGTGTCACCCCTAACAACCAACCTAGCATTATATCTTTCCACAGTCCCATCAGCCCTATACTTGATCTTATAAACCCATTTGCAACCAATGGGTTTCTTACCAGGTGGTAACTGGACTATGGATCAAGTATGATTGGCTTCTAAAGCCTCATATTCCTTCCTCATGGCTTCCTGCCATGCAGGATAGTGGTAGCTTGCTGATATGAGGCAGGCTCAACCTCAGCAGTGTTAACAAAGAACTGACGACAAGCAGAAGAAGAACTGGGGCCAAACAGAGATAGATGAAGGTTACAAACATACTATTGCAGATGAGCAGGAGGAACATGAGTCCTACTGGACCTCTTGGGAGCAGGTGGAGTGGGTAAAGAAGGAGATTGGTGTTGTTGTGGAGAAGGAGGAGATGGTGAAGAAGGAGATTGTTGATGTGGAAAATAAGGAGACGGTGAAAGGGAAGTAGAAGGTGAAGGCACATGAGTTGGAGAAGGATCATGTAAGGAATTGTCAAAGGGGAAACTCCAATTAGCAGAAGGGTTGAGAGGAGAGGAAAGAGCATTGGGAAAAGACACAGAAGAAGCAAAGAGAAAGACATTTTCATAGAAGACTACATCCCTGTATATTAGGGTAAGCTTAGTTTTCAAATTGTATAGTTTGTAGCCCTTTTTAGCAAGTGGATATCCTAGAAAAACATAATGGTCGTCTCTAGGTTGAAACTTATCCATATGGAATTTGGGGACTGTGGAAAAACAGAGACAACCAAAGGTTTTAATATGGTCATAAGAAAGAGGTTGTCCAAAAAGTAGTTCAAAAGGTATTTTGTTGTTAAGAAGTTTAGAAGGGAACCTTTTTATAAGGTAGGTAGTAGTAAGCACATAATCTCCCCAGAATCTAATAGGTAAGTGAGAATGAATGAGTAGGGCTCTTGAAGTTTCTAAAAGATATCTATGCTTTCTTTCAACCACACTATTTTGTTGTGGTGAGTGGGGGCAAGAAGTTTGGTGAATTATTCCATTTTCAGCAAATAAGTTACTGCCACGATTACTAGACCCAAGCTCAAAGGCATTATCACTTCTAATAGTTTGTACAATAGACTTGAATTATGTTTTAATCATGGCAATGCAAGCTTTGATAAGAGGAAAGCATTGCTCTTAGACCCCATAAGGTGAGTCCAAGTAGCTCTAGTGAAATCATCAACTATGGTTAGAAAATATTTACACCTATTATGGGTAGGGCTTCCATAAGGACCCATGTATCCACATGTATAAGTTGAAAATCATGTGTAGTTTTAATAGAACTATCAGGAAAAGCTAGCCTAGGTTGCGTTGCTAAGAGACAAACAATACAAATGAAAGGATGTTTAGTGGATAATTAACAAGGTATATGAGGAATTTCTTTCATCCTAACAAAAGTTATATGCCCTAGTCTATTATGTCATAACATCTCCACTTTATTCAATTCAGAATGATATGTACAATGAGAACAAGAAATAGAATCAGTAGCTAATGGAGAATGGTATTTACAAGGAACATTTTTCGGTAAGTAAATGGACACTTATAGAACTAGACTGACATGTTGTTGCATGATATTGAAGAGAAGGAGAAGACTGCACAAGCCTGTAAAGTCCATCATCCAATTTACCAATTTCCACTGGCCTCTTCAGTGAAAGGGCTTGTATCAAACAAGAAAACTTAGTAAATAGGACAATAGAATCTAACTGGAAAACAAGTTTAGATACAAAGATAAGGTTGTCATGAAAACTAGGAATATAGAGGACATGATTCAATGTAAAGCAAAGGAATTAAATGGAACCAATACATGTTACCTTGAACTTATAACCATTTGGCAAGGTGAATAAGTATGGTATGATTAAAGGTTTAATGTCAAAGAGATGGTCTTTATTGGAGGTCATGTGGTCAGTGGCTCCAAAGTCTATAGTCCAGATGAATTCATCTATTTTAGTTAACATGCAAGCACCATAAGATACATTTTTCACACAACTGGTGGAGAGAAAATACCAGCAAAGTTGGAAGATGTCGTGAGGCTGGACTGGGGTGGTGATTTTGAAATTTGTGTCTGTTGAAACAACATCATAAGTTGTAAATATTAATCCTTGGTTAACCCAGGGATCAAGGACTCTGACTCAGAAGACCCTTCAGCTGGAAAGTGAGAACCCTTAACAGTATTCTGAAAACCAGTAGAATTTGGATAACCCTGCACCTCAACATTTGCAGCAGTCCTTTTACCCTTAGTAAATTTGAAGCCTGGTGGGAATCCATGGAGCTTATAACATTTTTCAACCAAATGTCCAGGCTTCTTGCAATACCTACACACTATATTTGACTTGTTGTATTCAGAGTTGACTCTTTGAGTGAATTGTTTGGGAGGGGCAGGTCTCCCTGAGAACTTGTTAGTGAGATGGGCATTGAAAGAGGCAAAATCAGTACGGAACTGGGATGGTGAGGACACTTGTCTTTGCCTCTCATCCTGAAGCAAGATATTGTAGGCACTGTCTAGAGATGGAGGACGCTGCATCATGAGTAGTTTACTCCTAACTCCAATATAGGTCTCATTAAGACCCATGAGAAACTGATGCAACTTATTCTCATCATATTCTCTTTGGAGCTCATATTTAGCAGCACATGTGCAAGAACTATCACGAGATGCACGCATGAAACCCAATTCATCCCACAATTTCTTTAGTTTGTTGAAGTAAGATGCTATATCTAAAGTCCCTTGACTAGTGGATGCTCACTCTTGCTTTATCTCAAAAACCTTGGTACCATTAACAGTACCATACCTTTTGTTAAGTTGAGTCCAAATACTTTGGGCAGTGTCAGAGTACTGAACACTCCCAGCTATGTCTGGTGTAAGGGATTTGGTCAACGAAGAGATGGCCATATTGTTACACCTATCCCATTGCCTAAATTGAGGGGAATTTTCAGGAGATTTGAGAACTGTTCCATCAATAAAGCTTATCTTAATCCTAGAAGATAGGGAGACGATCATATTTCATCTCCATCCCCCAAATCCACACCCAGAAAAAGGAGTACTAACCAAAGAGACTCCCGGAACATCAGAAGACAGGAGAAACAGGGGACTCAAAGGGTCAGGGACGAAATTAGCAGAGGAATTAGCAGGTGCAGATTCATCAACAACATTCACCATTTTTTTGAGTTCAAATATTCAATCAAAAAATTATAGGAATCAACTACAACATATGCAATTCCAAATTTCCAACAACAACAACAAATAATGAGCTAGATAGACGAGAATACCCGTCGTCTTTGCGATCGAAAGGCGATAACGACCTTGAACATGAACGAAGCAAACCCTAACTGTTGCATAGGGAAAATTGAAGCAACCAGCTATTATCTGCGACGATCCAATGAAGTTCCAGTGAAGAGAAGTCGTCGAGGTAACGATTAGAGAAGAAATAAACTCAGCGAAATCAGAAAACCCCAATTTTCTCAACGAGTGCAGAATCAGGGATAAAAATTGACGAGGATAACATCGCGAGAAAGCTAGTGAGAAGCAAGAATGGAATCTATGCTTTGATACCATATGAAAACATTGATCTCCATGGATTGATCGAAGAATTGTACTAGATTTGAAAGAGTAACGAGAGAGAAAAAAGAGAAGCAAATATTTTCATTTTAACTTTTTTTGAGAGAAAATGTTTTCTACTTGTCTTTAGAAGAATCCAAAATTTGACTATATACAAGTGGGTTAATCTACTAATTACAAAAGAATGAAAAAAGAATAAGCCTCACTATATAAGTGGGCTTATACAAATAAATACAATCAAATGGGCTTCTTCTTATGTTGGGTGTGCCTCAACATCAACAACATTGTGGTCCAGCTTGGTCTTAACTCCAACATCTCTTGAACAAGAAGGGGGATATGAGCATTATACTAGGTCATTTGGAACTCTCCGGGATTCGTCTTGACTTTGGGCATTTTAGAAGGATTAGAGTTGATGAGGTTGAGGGGGCTATACGTAAGATGAGCAGGGGCAAAAGTGACCGGACCAGATGAAATTCCGGTGGAGTTTTGTAAGAGTGTGGGCAAGGTGGACTTGGAGTACTTGATGGTTCCTGTACACAAGAACAAGTGTGATATCCAAAATTGTAATAACTATCGGCGTATCAAGATGCTTAGCCATACTATGAAAGTCTAGGGAGAGTGGTAGAGCTAAGAGTGAGGAGGAGGGGTGTGTCTATTTCCGAGAACTAGTTCGGGTTTATGCCAGGTAATTCGACTACAGAAGCCATCTATATTGTAAGGAGATTGATGGAGCAGTATAAGGAGAGGAAGAATGACTTGCATATGGTGTTCATCGACTTAGAAAAGGCATACGATAAAGTTTTGAGGGAAGTTTTGTGGAGATGTTTGGAGGCTAGAGGTGTAGTTGTTGCCTAAGTTAGCGTGATTAAGGATATGTATGGTGGAGCAGAGACCTGAGTACGGACGGTGGGTGGGGACTCGGACAATTTTCCGGTCATGACGGGGTTTCATCAGGGGTCGCCACTCAGCCCTTTTTTTTTGCCTTGGCGATGGACGTACTGATGCACCACAACCAAGGGGAGGTGCCGTGGTGCATGCTATTTGCAGATGATAAGTATTGATTGACGAAATGCGAGGCAGTGTGAAAGTGCTGTTAGAGGTATGGAGGTAGACCCTAGAGTCTAAAGGTTTCAAGTTGAGCAGGACCAAGACAGAATACTTGGAGTGTAAGTTTAGTGGTGAGACTCAGGGAGGGGAAGGGGGGGTGAGGCTAGACTCGCAAGTCATCCCTAGGAGAGGAAGTTTTAAGTACCTCGAGTTTATTATTTAGGGGGATGAGGAGATTGATGAAGATATCTCACATCGTATTGGGGCGGGGTGGATGAAATAGAGAGCCGCCTCTGGTGTTTTGTGTGACAAGAAGGTGCCACCAAAACTTAAAGGTAAGTTCTACAGAGTGGTGGTCAGACTGACTATGTTATATGGGGTTGAGTATTGGCCAGTCAAGATCGCTCGTGTTCAGAAGATGAAGGTAGCAGAGATGAGAATGTTGGGATGGATGTGCAGGCACACCAGGTTAGATAGGATTATGAATGAGGTTATTCGCGACAAGGTGGGTGTGGCCCCTATTGAGGACAAGACGTGGGAAGCGCAACTTAGGTGATTTGGTTATGTAAGGAGGAGGAGCACAAACGCCCTGGTGAAGAAGTGTGAGAGGTTGACATTGAAGGCCTACAGAGAGGTAGATGCAGGTCAAAGAAGATGTTGGGAGAGGTGATTAGGCAAGATATGGCTCAGCTTCAGCTGACTGAGGACATGACCCATGATAGCAAGGTATGGGGGTCGAGGAATAGGGTAGTAGGGTATTAGTTTAGAGCGTTCATAACAGTAGTATTGACATGCAGTCTAACTTTCTGTTGGTAGTAGATTTTTATGACTAACCGTTATTTTTTTTCATTGTTGATCCCTTACTATCTTATTGTTTTTATTCTGCTTTTATATGGCTTTTTGGCATTGTCCCTTGTCTATATTTTCATTAATGTGGTGCTTATGCTTTCTTGAGTCGATGGCCTATTGAAAACAACCTCTCTATCCTCACAATGTAGGGGTAAGGTCTGTACACACTACGCTCCCCATACCCCACGGTATGAGATAATACTGGGTATGTTGTTGTTGTTGTTAAACTGATAGAGGTCAGTTTAACCTTCACCATTCTATAAAATAAGGTGCTTTACAAAGAGTAATTAGGGAGAAGTAATTTATCTGATCACTTTGCTTGCCTTCCATTTTGTATATATCATTGTATTCTTCTCAAATTACTATAATATATATATATATATATATATATATATATTATTTGCATATTCAGTTTCCAGCACTGCAATTGCTCAATTTTTGGTAGACACACAACATGATTAGGGCAAAGAGAGTCAATTTTCATACAAGACAACTCACTTATTTCCCTTTTTGTGTTCTTCTTTTTCCCTTTTGTTGTTTACAGTCATGTGCCAGCTCCACTAAATGTGATGCAGCTCAAAAATCAGAGAAAAATTAAAGGGGATAAGCTATAAGTCTATAACTATATGAATAGCTTATGAGAAGCTTGATTGCGTCATTCAATTGAATCCCTTTCGTTGGAATATTATAATGTGTATAGGGAAAAAAGTTCGTAATTTAATAGTAAACGTAATTCAAAATTCTTATTAGGTTGTGGGTTCAAGTCCTAATTGCGATATATATACTCTCATTTTCTTGAATCCCCTTATTGACCTTTATAAAATGCATCTAGAAACATGGATTTTAATCCACAACAATGTCTCTGAATTTTAAATGACAAATGTAGTATGTAGTTTTAATTTAGACATAGGCATACTCTTTAAAGTTGTGTTTAAAGTTGCTTTGTGGCTGGCACAAAAAGAAGGAAATTATATCCTATTTGTTTCAACAAAGTCATATTTTATTGTCTTTTAAGTACTATTTACTAATCAGTCCTAGGTTTCTTTCCCATAAAGGGCAGCTGCATGAAGCATCCCGCATTCACGAAGAGTCCAGGAAAGGGTTGCAACTCAAGAGATATGATGTAGGCAGCCAACCCTTCTACAAACATCAAAGGTTGATTCTACGGCTCGAACCCGTGACCTATATAGATCACATGGAGACAACTTTGCGGTTGCTCCAAGGCTCCCATCAAATATACAACATAAACTGTCTGCAGAAAATATAAGTTATCTGAGGCTTAGCTCTGATGAAGGAATATGTGGCTTACAGGAATAAGCTCACTGCCTGCCTTAGGATATTTTGTGTTGGAACAAACTGAAATATAGCAATTCACAAGTTATCTCTAACATCATCCGAACATGTTAGTTAATGTTGCCAGAACTCTCCGAAAAAGTTGTTAGGTGCGTGTCGGATTGTCCAAAAGCAGTGTAATTTTGGAGGATTCGACATGTTGCCGAGTCCACGCAACATAGATGTACCAAATTGTCAAGTTTCAATATAAACTGAATGAGCAGATGCTAGCATGCTTCAGCAAAAAACTATAGAGCTTAAACACAATTATGTGAACAGAAATGAACTAAAGAAAGTTTCTACATATGTTGCTCGGACTCGCCGAAAATGTGTTCAGATACGTGTCGGATCCTCCAAAAGTAGTGCATTTTTAAAAGATCCGACACGGGTGCGGCTACATTTTGGAGAGTCCGCGCGACATAGCTTTTTTTGCTTATAAAAAAGAGATCATGACCTGACTCTGCTTGCCTGGAGCAGGAGCTTCTGAAGCTCATTAGCAATTCCTGGTAAGAGCATTGGTTTACGTATAATTCCATTCATTCCAATCTGCAGATATCTTCCACTTACATCTTCATCAGCAGTTGCAGCTAAACCAATGATCAACGGCCAGCTACTGCGTCGAAACTTTTGAATTCTCTTTGTAACTTCAATGCCATCTAAATCAGTCAAGTGAAGATCCAACAGGACAATTTGAAACGAGGACACATCGGTGCCAAGAGCACCAAGGCAGTTATATCCAGATGAAACTACAGCAACGTTGCATCCCAATTTCTCGAGCATCTTCCTCGTTACTCCTCTATTCACATCATCAGAATCGGCTAATAGAACTTTGACACCGTGGAGAAGAGAATGCGAGTGATCAGGCTCGGGTTTGACTATGGTACTAGATGGAAGAATTTGAAAGCCAAGAACAACAGCCATGCTTTTATCAAAACCTTCGCGATTCGGGACTATCCAAATATCTCCTTGCATCAACTGCTTAACATTTTGCATACCAAAATCAAGTTAATGCAAAGCGAAAAACAAGAAAAACCAAGCTACTTCTGGTAGTGTGATCTATACCTGAACCAGCTTTCTGCAAACAGTAAAGCTCAAGGTCTCCTCAACTTCGTCACTGCAGTATCTTCGAGTGCAATGTGGTACTGAGGATGTTATGCCCTCGGGCTGAGATCGTTTAATACTTGTGCAAATTTCAAACCTGATATAGATATCATCGTTTGATCTCCTTGTTTTCCAACTTAAATCATTTCCACTTTCCGGGAGAACTCTGAAGGTGAGATACCCGCCATCGCTGCCCTTCAAAAGAGTTCCAACCATATGAAGTATAACTTGAAACACTCTTCTTTCATCACCCATAACATGATTAGGCAAAGATCTGTCAACCTCAATGCCAATATTATAACCCCTAAATGTACACAAACACTTGGCAAGACAAGCGGCTTCTCTTATCAAGGAATGTAGCTGAAAATGCCTCACCTCCAACGGGAATCTCAAACTGCCTTTTTTTGAAGTATCCATCACCTCATCCATTAGGGTTGTCACGACTTTGCTGGTTTTAACCATTGTATCGACAAGAAGCTGTTGCTCTTTACTTAACTTGTCATCATCCTGCAATATGGAGAGTAGACCTGAAATTGAGTGCATAGGTTTTCTCAACCCGTGGCTCATAACACTCTGAAATGCATTCCTTGCTTGACTTGCATTAAGAGCGTCCTGTTTCGATTGGTACAGAGCTTGATTCTGTTCTATCAATGCGTCTCTCATCTGTTGAGATTCTTCAAGAACCGCAGCATGGGAAAGAGCCACGGCAACCTGATCGGCTACAACCCTAACTATTTCGATTTCCTGGTTACTCCAAGATCTATCGTTTCCGCTAGGAAGAATCAAAACCAGGATAGGGTAACATTGCGTTACAATCTCAGGCGTCCCACCTTTGAAATTCGACAACCTCAGCAGTGGCATCCTAATTGCAGCCACTGCTCCCGGCTCACAACTCCCACCACTACTTGCAACAGCGAGCGGGGAGTCAGCATCAAGTATCTTTACACCATCAATCCGCTTTATCTCTTTTACATCTGAATCACTGGTTGGGATAGGCATAGAGGAAAAGTTCCTCGTCGTAAGCTCATGAGTCAGGTTCATCTCGGTTTTGTTCATATTAGGCATCCAAATAGCACAATTCTGCAAATCCAATATCTTCGATAGCTGAACCAGAGTTGTATATAGTATTGTATGACGATCAAGTGACTTTCGGATCTCTTGTGTAAGCATCCGAACATGCATTCCAGCTTCCGTTTTCTTCTTTATTATTCCAACTTGTCGGTAAAGATCCGAAGCCTTCTTTCGCAACATAAACTCTCTTCCCTTAACTTTAAGCAGTAAAGGGATGACTTTGGCAAAGGTAAAAACAGCAATCCAAGAAACCGCGACAGTGAAGATTTTGGAAACAAGAATGGCAAGCTCAAGCTGAAATGTGGGATGGCGACGGGAAGCCATGAAATTGAGAAAATGAGTTAACCCACAGAATACAATGAATGCTCCCATTTGAAAAACCAAACATTTGAAGGGAAACTTACAACAGCTAACAAAGCAAATTATCTCAATTGGGATTGCAAAATAAGATATTGCAATACAGAAATCACTTATTTCTTGGTACCATAAAATCCTGTCGATACTCCAACTTGTCTCATCACCATCACAATAACACTCAGTTAAGCCGCTATCAGCTTTCGATACGAAAACAAGGAACGATAAGATCAACAATCCAGATTCCACTGCCTTTAACATGTTAAGATTCAATTCCTGTTCAACAATGAATCCAAGTTCATAAAAATCCCACAGAAATATGAACTCTTGACAGATGTATATAGATGCATGCACGCCGTAGAGGCGGACCTAGCTTTTCTGCTACGGGTTCGGCCCAACCCAGTAGCTTTGGTATAAATCCTGTATTTATCTTGAGAAATTCATTCAATATGTACACTTAAAAAGACTAAAATCCCGAACGCAGAGCCAATCCCAACTAGCTCAGAAACTATAAACACAAGCCAATCCAACAATCAGTAAAAGACAACGAAATGCCTGAACAACTTTGAAATAAAAATTAATCTTCACAAACAAGAAACTAAAAGAAAACAAAATCGAAACTCACATAAAAAATAGAACTTCAATTTAAAAAAGTTGTGAACTAATTTTACCTGAAAATTAGAAGAAAAAAAAACATTTCGTGTATATATACAAATTTCTTACCATTAGAAAATTGAGCTGATTTTGCGAGAAATTTACGACCAACCCTTACTCTTCAGCGCTCAAATGCAAGTTTCAAACGTCTCTTCAGTATCTTTATGTAGTTGTTCTAGCAAACATTTTTACCCAATTTATTTATATTATTTTACTTAATTACATACCTTTTTACCCAATTTATTAGTATTAATTATCCATTAATATTTTACTTAATTACCATATTCATTACTCTCTCCCCCTCTCTATATTTGGTACTGTATTATTGTGATTTATGTTCCTTTTTGTATCATTTACAAAAGCAGTTTTCTTTAGCAAATTTAATTTCCAAATCATTTATCTAACAGTTTGGAAATCGGATATGGCAATATTTGTTTAAGTTATGCTCTAAGATCATGTACTCCTCTGCTATTCTAATTTTCTATAATTAACCTTATATGTACGGTGTAATTTTCTATAAAGGGATTCGGCCGAACACCTTCCGCTCACCTAACTATAATAGTAAACATAATATCTTGAGATATCCGGTTTGAACCAAACAATATAGACGTCTTATTAAACGAGAAACTCTCACTACTCACTAGTACTATTAAACTATAAATTCTGATGCTACTACAACTCGTACAGAATCAATTCTCAAAAATTCATCTTATGCAACTGCAATCACCACCGCTATTCCTCTGCCACCTCCCAATATTAGACACCCAAGAGAAGTTGTTATTGCTCGACATACCGCACACAATGGGATGTCAGCAGTAATCTAAACTTTACTAAAGAGGATGACTTCAATTCGATTTGGTACAGAAGAATGGTGGAAATTGATGGGCTTCATATGTGGCTACAAAAATGGACTCCAGACTTCCGACTAGACTAAGACATTCCCATTGTGTCGGTATGGATTCTATTGCATGATCTTCCTTTTAATATGCATATATGGCACTATGTTAAACAAATCTGTAGTGAGCTTGGTTGGAACTCCACTTGCTTTGGATCTTGCCACCAATGGTAAGACTAGACCTAGCATTGTCACGACCCAATTTCTCATATAGGCCGTGATGGCGCCCAACGTCGTCGCCAACAGTGAACTAACCATCTGATTGCTCTTTTTAATAAGTTTTCAAGTAATTAAATTTTCCTTTATTAAGAAATTACGGAGTAGAAAATTTAATAATAAAATGAATGCAACTGAGTGACAATCATAGTGATATAAATACAACAAAATCATAAAGTCTACCAGTATGTGTGCCAAGACCTGGTGTCACAAGTTTATGAACAACTAGAAGAATATGCAAAACTCTAACTAATGTCTGAAATAAAAGTAGACAGAAAATAAGTGTAAAAGAGAGAGACTCTAGGTGCTGTGGAACAGC